>CAUDNR010000113.1:143059-191360 GCA_958430865.1 Entrophospora sp. SA101 | reverse complement strand
GCTTGATTTTGGATCAAATAATCTTGTACATGTTCAATTAACTCATCCAATATCAATTCATCTGCTGCAACCAGTAAATCCAAAATATCAATTATCTCTTGGCCATTAAAATCAAGTATTCCTGTATAAATGTACCTATAAAATAAATTATTAAGTTGTGAGAAAATAATTTGAGAATTGGAAATTAATTTAAGAATTGAAAAGAACAAAAATAAAAATAAAGAAAATTTTTTTTTCGCAAAAGAAATATTAATTACTTTAAAACTAGTTTAAAGACTCTTGGAGATATATTTGGTTTATTTAATACAATTAGATTGTTCCTTTCACCATCTAATTTTTGCCAATCTTTTGACAAAGCTGCACGAAAATAAGGAGATCTAGCAGACAATAATAATGAGTGTACCATGAACTCTTCCTCTAATAAATCATTGCCATCATTTCCATTGGAATTTTCAGTGCAAAGATTGCCACCACCGCCTACTTTCATTAGAACATCACAATTTTGTGTTGATTCAAGAACTTGTAATAAATCAGATGATAGTCTATCGAATAATCTTTTTGGAGTTTTCATTATTTTATTATTATTAACATTTGTTATTGTTAATTGAATGAATAAATAACGGAAAGAAATAATTAAAAGAGTGTATAAAGAAAAGAAATTAATATTTTATTAACGTGATATGCATCAATCATATGATTAACCATTTTAAAAAAGTAATTTTGTATCGCGATTTTCATTATTTTCATTACACAAATTAAACTTTAAATTAAACAAACATTAACCTACTAGCTAGATAAACAGCTTGTGTTTCCTTCTATAACATATTACGGGCTCCGTTTACTTTTTGAGGGGCCCAGATTTTGTTTGATGATGATTCCACACGTATCTCCTCCTCCTCTACGCATACTTGTGGAATTTACGGAAAAAATATTGGCGAAAATGGAAATTAGTTATATTCACCTAATTCGGACATTTTCCGAAATGCAAATCCTTTATCCATGGAATAACAATGGGTAAAGCTTCTGCCTTTCAGGGTGTGTGGCGTGGATATTTCTGATGTTGATCTCCGGGATTTTGTCCGGATAACTCACTCTATGATCGACAAACTCATGGGTAGGATAATTATAATATATCCCTCTACAGGCAAAACCTTTATACATGATGACAAATGGATAATAATAAAGGTTTTGCCTGTTCGGAAAATGTCCGAATTACCTGGTTATATTGGATTTTTCTAAAATTATCGTAAAAACAACATGCAAAATTTTCGATGAAACTCATTCACAAGATTGAGAATGCTTGAATCTTTTACGCTTATTTGTTTTATAATGAAAACATAAACAACAATACAATCTAATTATTCCCTGTTTCCCGTTCTATATATAATTTTGCCGCTAATGCTACTGCCACTTCTATTGCTGCTTTTAATGCTAATGCTATCGTCACTGCTTTTAATGTGCCACTTCCATTTGTTTAACAGTTAAACCAATTTCATAAACGTTTTATAGGAAATAATATAATAGTAATACAATATATACAATATGTATGTATCTCTATCCTATATTATATTATATAAATAAATAAACCATTGTACTGGAATAATTGATTATTATTATATACATATCTATTAAATGAAGTATTGTAAATATTTGAAATGAAGGTGTCAATTTTCTAATTGATAAAAATAAATGTTTCTTTTACAATTTCTTATAAAGTTGTAATATTAAAAAAAATATATCTCTTTGTTAGTAATAAATTGCTACATCAAATATTTGCCTATAATAAAATTTTATTGGTATTGATTGGTGATTGTTGGATGACAGAAGTTTAAACAATAATCTATACTTGGTTTTGCATCTAAAATTTATTTGGTAATTTTAGAAAAAATGCTACTATTTAATTTGTCTCCCTGGATGGCAAAAGTCAACTTTGAACTCTAATAACTTTTTTAAAATTTATGTTAATACAGAAAGTGAACCGATAAAATAAAAGAACATTTCTCATTCTTTCAGTTTATCGGTTTACTTTTTGGCTGTAACACAAATTGAAGGTCTAGATGCAGTTAGAGTGCGATTACATTCTAGGATTATTGAATTTGTATTATTGTTATTATAAATAAATTACTGATATCTGGACACGATCTCACAATACACATCATATTTGATGTGTTTAGAGTAACTGTTATAATATATGATAATAACATATGGCGTCTTTTGGTAGTGACAGTGTTAATTTTCCCTCCATCCTTGTCTTTTTTTTACAGGTGATGTTCTTCCTACTATGTGTCCAGTTTCTTCCACTTTAAAATCGTATGTTTCTTAACTCTAGCTCTCCCAGCCGAAATACTTAATTCCAATAATATATAGGTTCATGAATATAATCTCTTTAGCGAGGGATGTGTCGATAAGTTTGCAAATTATAGTTCTGTCGTCGTTACCAAAATGTGAGTGTGCGATCCGAGTTTCTTAATTAATTGCCTTTTTCCGGCTATTATAGCTATCAGCCACTAATGCTGCCCGGTCAAAGACTATTTTTTATGTAAAGGTGTTATTATTATTATCAAAATGTTAGAATATTATATTATTAAAAGATCAATTATTGGTTAACTATTCATTAATCCCCTTTTCACTGAAGAAAATTTCAAGCATATCTATCCTTCTTGAAGTATTAAAGCTAGCATGACTTTTTGTTAAAATAAAATAGAATAGAATGATTATTTTGGGAATGGTTATTAATGCTAAATGCCCTATTAAAAAAACCATGTAAAAAAGGTACTGAATACATGCGTTATAAACAGTACGAAAATACGGAATTCCAAATAATATCCATAATAATACGTATAAATTGGCACGGTTTTGGACACATTTCCATATTAGTATATATCTTAAAGTACTGAAACGGTACGGAATCTACGTTTTTTCCGTATTTCAAAGTACTGAATTCATACTAATACGGCATTGAAAATTATTAATTATAATGGTAAAACATGTTTTAGTTACTATCGCTGAAACCATACTAATACCAAAAATCATTAATTGCTTAAAATAAAAATTTTATTAACAAAAATTCTATAAAAATACAAGCAGTATGAACTTGTGAAGCAATTGACAATCAAATATGAATTTGTAGTCTTCGCCTTATATTTATCTGCCAACCCTTTAATTGAAGCTTGATGTATTGGATCATCTAAGGGTATAACGGGATAGTATGTAATAAAAAACAACGTTATTATTATGTAAAAATGTTTTAATAAATATTAAATATAAGATATAAAATTCTAAGAATCCAAAATACAGCAAATAATAATATCGTGTAAAAATTATTTAATAATACTATATGTTTTATGATAATAATGAATAAAATAAATATATTCTTTATATGTCATCTTTCAGTATTAGTATGTTACAAGTTCCGCCGTACCTACAAATCAAAAACGTACCTTTTCAGTTACAAATTCCGTACCTTATATGCGAAATCAAACAAATCCCATAACCTATTCCGTACTTTATACGCGGAATTAAAACGTACCTTTTCAGTATGTTACAAATTCTGTATGGTGCGCCGCATCTAAAGACATCAAAACAAATTGCAAATATTTAAACCCTGATAACTTTGTAAATATTTGTTGGTCCATAAAAATATCTCTATTTTTGTAATCTCTGGAACATAAGCAACAATACAATAGAGAGAACTTTTAAATTTAATTAGTAAAATAAAAAGTTATGGGGGTTTAAAATTAAGTAATTTTATTACTAATTAAAAAAATTCGACACGCCCATCAAACTAATTTGACCAATCAGAAAACTAATATAGATCAACTTTTATCACGTGATTCATATAACAATCATTCAACATTCAACGATAATATATCTGCATCCATTAACATAAATTCTGGCAATTTTCTATGAGTTTTTTGCTGCAAAGATTAAAGCTTTTCGTGAAAGTCCTAATCTATAAGCATTCATAAATCTATAACATCTTCTAGCAAACTTTTTAATGTTACAAAGTGAAACCGAGTTCAATGCCAGAGGAACAGTTCTCTCTAATTCTTTAAATAAATAATTACAATTTTTTCTAGTGTATTCTTTAGTTACTTCCCAAAAATTTTCTATATAATTTAATTCATAATGATTTCTTGATCAGCATTAAAAATTTTCGGCAATAAGCGCAGAATTTGATGTCATTAGATACGAAGCAACATATCTGAACGATTTCTTGATCAGAAAAGATCACCATTAAAATTTTCGGTAAATGGCGCAGCATTCGATGTCTTTAGATGCGGCACACCATACTGATTCCGTACTAATATCCGTACTTCACATTAAATTTGATATTTGAAAAGGGCAATTTTTCAAAACCGTATAAGAAATACGTTAATTCCGTATATATATTTTTAAGATCGTATTTAATATTAATATTAATATTAACACACTAACATGTTAATTCCGTATTTTGTTTTTCATGGGGCTACCTATAACATTTCATGAGAAGGTGAATTATAACCAGGGTTTAATGCAATAGTCAAAGCTACATCAATTTGTTGTTGAAACCATAGTAGGAATTAATCACTACTAATTTTTCTATTATTTGACGTGGACTTCACCAACCATTGAGGATTTCATATGAATCACCAGAAGAGTTGACATGCATATTATTCACAATGATCCAATTATAATATCATTTAATATCCTCTCCACATTTATTGCATTCATTTGCTAAATGGAATGTAAGATTCCAAGTTTTGCGAATGACAATTTTTCATGAAAATGTATACATTTACCTTCATATATAGTCATGTTCCTTGAATAAATTGTCCCCATACACTTGTAAATTATCTGCCGCGGTTAGAAGAATTAATGGTTTCTGAAGTTTCTGAAAAATCGCTTCTGGATCTTTTTTTCATTATATATTCCAAAAATTTAAGCCACGTTTAATTTTGTTTGTAGTATTTTCAGTCATCTACAGAATTAAAGTTACATTTACACACATTACAAGAATCACAGATTTTGATGGTTGGTTGCAATAGTATGATAACTCTGTTGCTAGATACAACTTCTGTAAATCTGATTTACAGAAAGTATCATTAACTCATACCACCATCACTGTCATCATCATCATCATCATCATCAAATAAAATACTCATACCATCATCACTGTCATCATAATCATCATCAAATAAAACGTAGCGTTTTTCGTCATCATCATTACCATCATCATTATTTGTAATCATTATCAACATCAGTGTTTAATTCTGGTAACATTGATCAATGTGTAATGAACCAATGGTTGGAGGTGTAAGCTGAAGTAAACTCGACACAGCGGTTGTGGTGTTCCCTACGAAGCCGCTTATAACTACTTGGAGGTGTTTCTATATGAGACATTTACCTAGTCAAAATTCTAGATTTTAAGATGTTCTTGAGTAAAGTTATTTTTACCCTTATGTTGTAGATTAATTTCAAACAACCATTTTTAAATCTGAAAATTAGAATTTTTGTTAGTGTTATCTTCTAGAAATTTTGAAATCAATAAAGCTTTTGTATTTTTATGATTAATAAATTTCAAAAAGATTTTGAAAACATTAATAGGATTGATATTGTTCAATAGAGTCAATGATGCATACGCTTATAATATTATTGAAAATAAATACCATTTTTTCCATTGAAATTTATGAACAATTATTATCTTTTTGAGCTCTGTAATAATTTAATTAAATCCTTTATATATATATATATATTGCATCAACGTTATCGCCAACACATATCATCAACACGTTATCATCAACGTTATCATCAACGTGTATCATCTACACATTACCATCAACGTTATTGTCAACGTGTATCATCAACACGTTATCATCAACGTTATCATTGTGCACTCTCATACAATATTGTAGGGAAATCATAGTTCATTATTTTAATGTATAGTGAGATTCTAATTTCATTTTTCATAACTGAAATTCTTTTTATTTTATTTTTAATATATTTTTATTTTAATATATATTTTATTTTTAATGTATATATTATTTGTTTTTAATGAATATTTTGTTTTTGGGTATTTTTGGAAAAAAAATTTTACCACAGTTAATTTTATTAAAAATAATAAAAGTTTTAACGTTACCACGCAACGGCTCCTCTGATCAGATATCCTACCGATAAGAATACCCTCTCAACATGGAAATCTGTTACGCAGCCGACCTCGCAAACCGTGAGGAATGGTCAGTCAGAAGCCTACCATGTCTTTACTTATACCTTCAGTCTGCAAGGCGAATAACTGGATCTTACAGCTCCAACGTCAACCCCAAGATCCCCCATACATAGTCTAACGCCTGAATCCTGATCAGGGAGGCTTAATGCTAAACCATATACGAGAAACCCTGTAACTGAAGATTGATACCAGTGATCAACTAATATCGAATAATCAGCTGCCTATCACTAATGCGAAAATTTGAATTATATATTTAATGAAAAAAATTTTTTTTATAATTATGGGACACTAACACACTCATTTAACAATATTTCATTGGATAAGTCCTATTTATTAAAATAATATTTTTTTTATTTTCTTTATTATCATACAAACTAATGTCGTTTTCCAAAATATAGAGTTTTGCAACTATGCGAAAGTCAAAAAAGGTTTGGCCATAAGTCGAAACTGGTTTTTTCTTTTTGACTTTTGACTTTTGATTTAGTTTTGACACGTAACCTTTTGACTTTGCCTCTTCAAAATAGTTTTCGCGACCAACACCAATAATACAGACATAAAACAAATTTCAAAACCATACTTGATGAATGTTTTAACAATTATTCGAATTATTTGATAGAAAAAGTAGAGTTGTACGATAGACAGATTTGTGTTGAAGTGATTGTTAAAAAACAAGATGCACGATCTATGAAGCTTCCAGGTTTTGTGAATATATCAATTTTCTTATTTATTTACGATCAACATCCTGCGATCATACACACGAATCTATAACGCACATAATGATATTGTATTCTCCTGCTATCATTAATATAGTAGTAATAAGAATCTCATTTGAAAAAAAAACCAATAATATAATAATATTTATAAGTAAAGGAAAATAATGAAGATACTTGTCAAGCATGTCGAATTAATAAATTAAGAAAATGGAAAAAAATATAATATTAAAAGTTGGTAATAATAAGTTTTTTATTCTTTATCATCAAAACTTTCATCCGATATAAATAATTCACTATCTAACAATTTTACTATATACTACTCTCACCACCACCATCACTACTTATACTACTACTATTCCTTTCTCTTCTTCTATTTTTATTACCAATCAAAATCAATTAATGATAGTTATTAATTTAATTCAAATTCTCAAAGATATAAAGGTTAGGAAACAAGTGCATCATAATAATGTTGAAATTTAATCATAATTACTACTAACAACATTAATTTTTAAAAAACGGGATGCAGTTTATGTTGTCTATGATGAAACAATTATTTAACAAATATATATATAGCATTGTTATAAAATAGAAGCACGATTATAAAACTTTTTATTAATGATACAAAACTAATGTGTATGCTGTATGATGGGGATTAAATTAGGTGACGATGGATTGGTTGAAAAAAAAACAAAATCAAGTGATTCTGACTTTTGTTACTGGATGAAACCTAATTATCAACATAGGTAAAATATATTTTTTAATTGGAAGAATTAAATCAAATGAATACATTGATCCTTCATTCGAATGTTATTTTTTATTTGTTGAAATTTCTGCAATTGTTTCAAATTTCATTATAATCTATATCCTAACTTATTTATTTTAATCGTTATCCAAAAAAATAGTGGGTCAACTTATTCGGTAGAGGGAGAAAAATGTATAAATGTCACATTTTGCATTATTATTACGCAGCTTTGACATGTATCAAACAAAATAAGTTATATATAGTTGTTTTTTCTGTGGGCTTTTAAAATCACATATCTGATCAACAGGTACATCGTCCAATTTGTCCAAGTAATGATAATATACCAAGATCATGCAGAAATGAAATTTAAGGAACCAATTTTGAAAAAAAGCCACATTTAGGTGAGAAAATTTGGCAGAGTTGGAAAATAGACCTTTGATGATTTTAATCCGAGCTTCTTTTCCATGTGGGATAATGGATCCATTCAAAAGTGTTGTGGAGAATTTTAGTAGTCGAGCCTCTAATTTGGTTCCTTTTATAGAAGTTTGCCTAAACTAAATTGTGATGATGCCGAAACTCAGGAAAAAACAGGTTATAGAAACTAATAGTTCGAAACTCAGTTACTTTGCCGAAACTTAATCACTGTGCCGAAACTTCAATTTTTGTTGAAACTATTTTATAATGATTAGACATTTTCTTTTGAAACAAATTAATTATTGTTGAAATACAAGAAATTTTATTATTATTGCAAAACATTTAATATTATTATTATGTAGAAGGTATTATAATTCTTTGGTTACATTGATATCAACAAAGTGTAAGTTTGGTAAGGTGTTTGCTTTGGCAGATTTTGGTGTTGTTGGGAAATGCACTAGTTGAATACCATATTCTGGATCATTATCTTCTTAATCCAAGTCTATGATTTCCAAATCTGAAAATCTTCATTAGCTATGTAAACACTCTTATTATTCCCCACAAAGCAAACAATGAATAGATTACCCAAAGAATGCATTTGCTTAGCTTTATTGATAATATATTTAGGAAGATACTTCTCACGCCTTCATTTTCAATTTTGTAATTTGTAGATGATTCTCCAAAAATTTTTTATAACATAAAAAATGATTTCTTTTCAGCAATCTTGATTAGTTTAAGGACAGGATAATATCTTTATCTTTAAATAAAGAAAAGAAAAAGGTTATTATTATTATTTTTATTATTTGAATGTGCGCATTTATAAATTATGTGTAACAAAAAATTTTCCCGTGATAAAATCTCTATGAAATTATTACTATTACTATAGATTTGGTTCCGGCATTTGCTGAAATTTAGTGATTTAAGCAAACCATTAACCTAACTATTTCTTTCTACTTCCTCAACACCTTTAATGACTAATTGGAAGAGCAATGGTTGAAAGTTTTTGACTGAATAATTCCCTATTAGGAAAATCCAAGATAATTCGCTCATATAAAGCAATTGGTTTTACTTCTTTAATTTCTTTTTTTAATTTAATAACTATATAATAGACGAGTTTAATTATTCAAATTAGATCGTTATTATTAAATTGTTAATGTTAATATATGACAAAAATAATTATTACTTTACCAATAATTAATGCCAATACTGACATTAATTATTGGTAAAGTAATATTATCATTATATGCTTTATGAATCATTGGTTACACAAAAGGCTTACACATTTTATAGTTTCAGCACATAGATTTAGTTTCGCACGTAGATTTAGTTTCGGCAAAAATAATTATGCCTAAAATTTCGGCATTTTGCTTGCTTGAAAACCGAAACTAAATTTTTTAATTCGCCGAAACTGTTGCCGAAATTTAGTAGTTTAGGCAAACTTCTATATTGCTACCACCTTTGCGTCATATAAAAATGATTGCAACCGCTAGTTGCAACCACCTTTACGACCATTTTGTTTCTTTTTTTGGATTGCGACATGGAGCGCTAGTAAGAATCATTGGACTGGTTGTTTCCGATTTTTGTTACGTGTAACTTACTGTCATTTCCGATTTATTTTCAAGTTTGATGAATAAAATACTTTATTCTTGGAGGTAAGCATTATTTTTTCATTATATAAAAGTTTTTGTATTAGAATTTGAAATTCAAAACATATCAATAAAAAAAATAAAGACGAAAAAATTTTAACATATTAAATATATAAAACTTTATGATGACATTAAACACTTTGAATTGATTCATGAATGTGAATGCTATTATTATTCCGTCGATCATTGATATAAATATGAAATTTTTATAGTAAATAGATCAGCATTTCTCTGATATTCGATAAGTCGGACGCAATCAATTGTTTAAAGTACTTTATAATATAAATAAGTCGGACGCAGCAATCAATTGTTTAAGTATAAATAAATGTCCGACTTATCGAGTTTAGATGCGTATCATCAATTAAAAATTTTGGGGGATGGGGTGTTTAGATATGAAATCTGATTGGCTAATTTGAATTTAACATGTGTGAATCATTTTCACGCTTTGTGTGCGTGTGAAATTTGAAGACAGGAATTGATGTCCAAATTCAATTCTCTTTGTCAATTTGCTTAAATAATTTTTTTTACGAATTAATATCGCGTAACATTATTTATTACTTGTTAAATATGATAAGTTTAAAGTCGTCAATACGTTCAATAAAGCCTAAATTTTTCTTGGAATTACAAAAAAGTTTTTCTGCCAGCACTATTAGAACTTCATCATATGATGATACCTATAAAAACATGAAACTTACGAAAAACACCAGAGTTATTTGTCAAGGTTTTACTGGAAAACAAGTAATTAATTACATTAGTTGATTTCTTTCTTCATATATATATATTAACCAATTGATTTTGATAGGGGACTTTTCATTCACAACAAGCAATTGATTATGGGACCAATTTAGTTGGTGGCGTAGCACCTAAAAAAGGTGGCCAAGAACATTTAGGAAGACCCGTATTTAACACTATAGCTGAGGTTATTTTTCAGATTAGAAAAGAAAATATATTTGATCATTAATTATAATGAACGTATTTATGCGTGTTTATATGTTTTTTGATAGGCAGTTAATGAAGTTAAACCAGATGCTTCTGTAATTTATGTACCTCCACCTTTTGCAGCAAATGCTATTATAGATGCCATTAAGGCTGAAATTCCTCTGGTGGTAGCGATTACAGAAGGAATTCCACAGAAAGATATGGTTAAAGTATGCATCTAATAACTATAAGAATACTATTTTTCTTATTAAATATTTTTTATTTTTTTTTATAGGTAGTAAAAGCTTTAAAAAATCAAAATAAAACACGTCTTATTGGTCCTAATTGTCCCGGAATTATAGCACCAGGTGCTTGTAAAATCGGGATTATGCCTGGACATATCCACAAAAAAGGTGTTGTTGGAATTGTTTCAAGATCTGGTACTTTGACATATGAAGCAGTCAATCAAACTACTCAGGTGAATCTTGGTCAAACTTTATGTATTGGAATTGGCGGTGATCCATTCAATGGAACAAATTTTGTAGATTGTTTAAAATTGTTCTTGGAAGATGAACAAACAAAAGGTTTTATTTTTTTAAAAAAGATAAAATAATAAAATAAATGAAATAGTAATAGCATTATTGTTGTTATTGTAATATAGGCATTATACTAATCGGAGAAATTGGCGGTATTGCTGAAGAGAATGCGGCAGAATTTTTAAAACAATATAATTTGACCCGATCTCAGCCAAAGCCTGTGGTTTCTTTCATTGCTGGTTTAACTGCGCCACCAGGACGTCGTATGGGCCATGCAGGGGCTATAATTGCTGGTGGTAAAGGTGCTGCAACTGATAAAATTAAAGCATTGGAAAGTGCTGGTGTTATTATTTCAAAAAGTCCTGCTAAACTCGGAGTTCAATTAAGAGAAGTTAGTAGTTAAAGTTTTTTATAAATAATAATAATAATAATATTGTTATTATTAATATTTTTTTTTTTGGTAGGAAATGGAAAAGGCAGGCCTGATTTAAATATTACTCTTAACTTTTTAACAACATACAATATTTTTTTTTTATAAAATCAATTCATATAAGGCGGTATCAAATTGATTCTCTGTTTTACATCCTCTCTCCTTAAAAAAATAATAATAAATAACTATTCATCCACCAATAAAATTGCGAATTATAGATCACATGATGAGAAATAAGGAAATCGTGCGTTTTTAAAAGTGATCGGCATACACTTACAATCTTTGCCTCTGACTTCCTTTTTTACCTCTAATCTTTCATTTAAAATGATTCATTATATTCCAAGTATATGTAGGTCTCAAAAGTTTGATTCAACCAAGAATTAAAGAAGTAAATGAAGAAAGTTTCTTTTATGAAATATTTGATTCAGCTACTTCAGGTGCAGATATAGGAAGAACAGTTAGAGTTTCAGTTCGTGCCAATGATACAAATCCATGGAAACCTGTAGAGGAAGGATTAGATGGCCGAATGATGCTAATGAAGTCACTTAAATTTTTTCAAGTAAAATTTATGCTTGTTCCCGAAGAAACAACTCATCCATGGACTCTACCACCAAATTTACAAAATGCCTTTGAAAAACTCACGAGTGCTGAGGTTAAACTTCCTGCTCAAAAAAAAGACTCTATAATGAATTATATTAATCACAGACTGTCTTTAATTCAATCTAAACTCAATTCAGAAGCAGCATGCACCTCCACCGTAGCAGCTGCAAAATTCGTGACTATATTAAGTACTATGTTTGTTCAAAAACACGTTGTTTATATTCTGACACAAGATTGACGTCTGAAAAAGCTGGGTCTCTTTGAATTATTAAAGAATCTTTTGATTATTCATGTGATGGGCCGATTTTTCCAGAAGAGCATCCATTTGCAACCAAAACCTGGACCTGTATTCATATTTCGTGTGATTCTCCAATTGAATTGAATGGCTGTATTGTACTTTGAGAAAAAGTGGTAATGTGGTCAAGTCAGCAAGTCAATAAAATATTCCTCAAGAATTTAAGGATAAACTTAAATTAGTACATCCTACGTGCGAAAGGCAGTAAAATCTTGTTTAAATGAACTCGTTGTTGTTAGACTTAACATGTGACTTTTGTTATGATTGGCCACATGAAATGTAAAATAAAATCTCAATTTTTTCTGTATTTTAACAAAATCGGTATTTGCTACTATATAATCATTAGCGTTAGGAATAATCAGACCAAAAAATTTCTCAAAATCTCTTTAAACACAAACAAATTTTATAATTATATATTTGTTTTTTCTTCTTTTTTATTTTCCTAATATCTTTACTAGTAATCTCTGGTAACGCTCCTTCGGATTGAACAAAATCTAAATCGTAAATTTCTTCACCAAATTTTTTCTTAAATTTAGACAATTGTCCACTTTCATCACTCAAAATGACCTGAAAATGTTTCAGGGTTCCACAATGGATGATTACGAGTATCTCGTATTAATTTGATATTATTTACTTTTCAACTTTTCATTGACTTCAAATCAACATTTTTTTAACCTTTGATCATGAATTATCATCCATTATATAATACCGTATATATATATCTGACATTTCCTAGAAATAAATAAATTGGTAGTATGAATATGAATACATGAATTTTGAAAATGTGTTGCAAAAAAAGCCGGAAATTTTTATGTGAACTAAAAACGTGTATAGCGTCCCTAAATTAAGCCTAATTCGTGCCGTATAAAAATCAAGACGAACTCATATTTCAAAAATAAATATTGAGATTTTTTATAATTGATAATCTTTTTTGCTTTTTGAGAAAATTAAGTATATAATGTCTACTTCAAGACAAGAAACCCGACGTCAAGCTATATTAATATTACATTTGTGGAATAACGGTGTATGTGAGCACAAAGAAATAAATAAGCGTACAAAAGTTCCTCTTTCTACCGTCTATGATAACATAAAAAAATTAAAAACAACTGGCAATTTGGATCACGTTAGAGGAAATGGCCGCCAAAAAAAAAAATACTGCGGAAGCATCGAAAGTTTTGGGGCAATATATACGCAGAGATTCATCAATTTCGACTAGAAAATTGGCAATAAAATTATCGGTAAATCATGTGCAAGTATCTTATCCAACTATCTCTAGACATATACACGAAAAAGGGTATAAAAAAGCCCTGTAAATGGCTACACCAATGTTGACAATGTCTCATAAAGAAAACCGTGTACAATGGGCCCAATGACATCTTAATGACGATTGGAATAAAACATTATTTACCGATGAGACATCCTTTTTATTATTTAGAAATACTATAGAACGTTGGTATAAGGATAAAAGGCCAGTTCGAAGGATGCCAAAGGATCGTACTAAAATTCACGCGTGGGATGGTTTTTATGTAGAAGGCAAAACAAGCCTTTTTTGTTTTAAACAAATTATGGATGCGTTGTTTTGTGTGGAAATACTTAACAGACACGTTTCAGAAATAGAAAAAATGCTTGGGGATGAATGGAGATTTCAGCAAGACAATGACCCTAAACATACAAGTCGTCTTGCAACGTCTTTTCTTGCAGAAAATGTATCAAATGTTATAGACTGGCTTTCGAACAGCCCAGCTTTGAATCCGATAGAAAATCTGTGGAGCGTTGTTAAAAGAAACGTTGAGAAAAGGATGCCACAAAATTGTGAAGAATTAGAACCGATTTATGATTAATTAATGGCAAAGTATTCCACATAATGTCCTAATTAATTTAGTAAATTCTATACGATGCCGATGTAAGCTTATTATACAAAATAATGGAGAACGTATACCATATTAATTTTTTATTAATAAAAACTACATTTTTTAGGCTTTTAAAAGAGATATTTTTTGCATCATTTGGGATGACCGTTTTGTTGTAATAACCAAATATATAATCCCGGTTTTTTTTTGCAACACACTATATGTAAATAAATAAAATCGCACTCGTAAAATAAGCTAAAGAAGAAATTACATTATAATAAATAATTCCAATAACAAAATTTCAAATAGAATTTCCCAATAATATAATATAATAAATAATGTACTTCTTAGATGTAATTCTGAAGACTAAATTCTACTTTTCGCTCTACAAATTCTCCTCTTTTGATGTATCGTTCAATGGTAGTATAAATAACAAATAATGTAGCCCACAAATCTGCCCAGAAAAGTAAAAGCGAAACTTGGTTGACCTCCTCTTGTAACGAATAAAATAAAACATAGAAATTAAACCCAGTTAAAATTTCACCTATTATAGCTCCAAATATTGTACCCTTTAAACCACCAAGACAACACCCTAATACTAAATCAACAACTAAAACTGTAGTATATGCGTAGCTTTTTTTTTTTATCGCAATTACTAAACAATAAATATAAATTGATAAAACTAATAAAATATATATTGTGAGAATAAAATAGATGCACGTATCATTATTTGATTCAAGCATAAGGAGAATTGCTACTGTAGTAAAAATGAAGATTTCCAATAAAATTAAAAGGGGTATTGTAACACTGTTGAAACTTTCTGCCGCATAAAAGAGCAAAGGTAGAAAAATTATAAAGACTAATGCTGTGAACATTACAAAGGTTATATAGGCTGTTGCTGATCCACTACCAACAATTGAAAATAAGATTATATTACATGTGAATATTGAACAACTGAAGGCTATATCAACTATTGTGAGCTTGGTGAAGCCTTGTGTCATATAAAGGAATAGAGGTGGAAAAATAAATATTGTGAATATTCCCAAAATTGTAGCTATTATCATTCTGAGATTTTTAAATTGATTTATCGGAATAAGTGCAATTAAAAGAATTACGGTGACAACTACGTAGGGAATGTATTTATTTATTTCGAAATTAAACATATCAGAAAGTGGTAATCTTGCTGATACGACAGGGAATAAACAAGTCAGGAAAAACAGAAATTTGGAGATTTTTTTTAACATTGTCTCTTTATAATAATAAACAAGTGAGAGGTTTTCAAAATTCCAAAAAAAAAACTCAACAGTTGACTTAGATTAAATACAAAAAGTATACGATGCGAAGAATTATTTTATTTATTATTGGCACTATACAAACTATAAAAATGATACTATATATATCATATATATATCATAATCTCAAAATTATAATAATAATAATAATAATATTGTATTTTATTCATGTAGTACAAACTCCACTAATCACGTTATTTGGTATTGTATGATTTTTTTTAAATATTGCCTGATCCAAGATTTCAAATGGTATGATTTAAAATACTATTATAGTGGATCACAAAGACCAACGTCAGGAAATTGTTTTCCTGAATATAGAGAAAATAGGATTGTATGTGAGTATTGTAAATATCAAAGGCAAGAAGAAGGAATAAATGCTACAACTAATGATAATTGTTCACGTGTATTTTGTACTCTATGTGATGTTGCTTTACGTTTAAACTCAAAAAGAAATTATTTTCTAGAATATCACAGTAATAATAATTAATTTTGTAATATTTAAAGGATTTTGTCCAAATTTGGAAGAAATTTTTAGTGCAAATATCTGTATTCTAAATTGTTTTTTCTCCCTAGGTAACCTTGTTTATTAGAACAAGTATCTTCGCGGTTTTAGACCAGATATCGCAGGATAACAACCTTTTCTAATTGTGAATTTCAAAAAAAAACAAATTTTTTTTGAATACATGTTTTTGTGCATTATTTATTTTCCAAAGAAAAAATAATTGATTATGAATGATGATATGTATAAAAAATGCCTTTTTCTATTTAAAAAAAAAAAAAAAAAAATGGTTTTAAATAGTAATTTTTCCGTTTGGTGGGATAAATTTCATTTCCTTTAAAGGATAAATATAAATATAAAAGAAATACGTTTTTTAAATTATATACATCACTTTATAATTACACCCTGAGTATATCTGTTATTGTTGTTTAAAAATCCTTCATGTTTTTTAAATGCATCATAAAAAAATCAAGATACAACCTATTATATGATCTTTGTACTATTGGAAAAAGTTGAATATAAGTTATAAGTTAATCAAATATATAAAATAAATACTTATTTCTTTAAAGTATAATAATAATAAGAATATAGAATAAGTCTTTACCTGCAAGTATAATAATGACTTATTAATAAAGTAAAATGTTATCATTCATATTTTAAAAAAAAAATAAAATAAACAATAATAATAAATAATAATGACACAATTCTGACAGACAAGATCACAGAAGCCTTAAACTTTTACTTCTAAGGTAACTTGTTGAAATCAAATTGATCGACTTGATTGGGTATTGCCAGAATGTAAAGAAAAGTTGAAAATATATATAAACGTAAAAAAATGTATGTGTTTCATAAAATGGTTTTTGTGCGCAGTCAAGAGACTATTTCTATTCTAAACTCAATTGAAATAGCATGTTTCACAATATAAAAAAGATCGACGATCGATTTTGTCACAAAGTGATAAAACGAATGTCCATTATGCTCAAAATGATTGGATAACTTGTTTATGTGATAATCAATCCTTGTACATATTTATCACATTGTCTGTCTTTATTTTTTTGACGTGCAAACTTTGTAAAAGATGGTTATTGCAAAATTAGAAGCACAACGTAAAACAATTTTACATTTTTGGATGAATGGTGTCCATTTACCAAAAGAAATACATGAAATATCAAAAATACCCCTTCGTACTATTCAAAGAAATTTAAAAAAATTAAAAGAGACAGGCACTAGGGATGGGGCGGTTCGGTTCGGTTCGGTTCGGTTCTGGTTCCATGGAACCGGTTACAATAGAACCGAACCGAACCGAACCGTTTGAACCGGTTCTTGGAACCGGTTCCAAAATAGATGTAACACAAAATATTATTGCCAAAACTAATTTTCTTTGAAAATTTTCACTACATATAAAATTTTCTTTGAAGGTATTACTTCCTAATATGAAAACAGTTTATGAGATACTATCTAGTCATTGTCCATATTAATATTTAATGTTGGCGATTATTTTTGTTTTGCCAATCACTAAATTGACCAATAGGAATGAAGGAAGGCAAATGAAAATGACAAAAACGGATATTAAAATATCCCGATATGGTGAAGTGGTTTTGACCTCAAATAAATTTAATTATTTAATATTAACAGATGGTCTTTTGGCGAATTGCAAATGGTTTTTTTTGAATTGTATAAAAAAAATGGACCTTTGGCAAATTGCAGAAAAGGCTTTTGACATAAATCATTTTAAATTTTAAAAAATGGACTTTTGGCATGAATTTAAAAAGAATTGTAAAAAATAGACTTATGGCATGAATTGTAAAAAGATTTTTTGAATTGTAAAAAATGGTCTTTTGGCGAATTGTAAAAAAAGACTTTTTAACATTATCATTTAAATTGTAAAAAATAGACTTTTGGTGTGAATTGCAAAAAGATTTTTTGGATTGTAAAAAATGGTCTTTTGGCGAATTGTAAAAAAAAAAGACTTTTGACATTATCTTAACAGATCATTTAAATTGTAAAAAATAAACTTTTGGGGTGAATTGTAAAAAAAGATTTTTTGACATTATCCTAATAAATCATTTAAATTGTAAAAAATAGACTTTTGGCATGATTTTTTGAATTGTAAAAAATGGTCTTTTTGGTGAATTGTAAAAAATGATTTTTGAAATATCTTAATGACGCAGGATTATCTTACAATACAAGCAACCAGTGTTCCATCAGAATGTGCTTTCTCAGTTGCTGGAAATACAATCAGTAAGGTGCGAAATTGCTTATTGCCAGAAACTGCAAGAGCATATTTGTGTATGAAGAGTTGGATAATCAATAAAGTAGGGGTTTAGAGTGTTAGAATAATATTCTCAAAATTACATATTTTTTTCCTTATACTTTCTTTATGTTTATTTTTATTTTTTTGTAACTCTATACTAATTACTAATAAAAAATCCTTTAATATTATTAATGTTTGTTTTATTTTATGCACTTTTTATTTGTATATTAATATCTATCATATTCATTCATTTGTTTGTCCGTTTATTCGTTATTTACATAATAATAATAATAATAATAATATTTAATTTGTTTAATTTATTTGAATATTAATAAGTCACGTTATTCGTATTAATCTTTCCTTTTAAGGAAAGATTAACTCAGGATTTCCTCATATAGGTATAAATCACATGGGGAACGGTTAGAACTCGGGTTCGCGGTTCTGTGTTCGGTTCGGTTCAGAACCGGTTCCTAGTGGAACCGCCCCATCCCTAATATCGAGAGAATTTTATTATAAGTGACATATATTGACTTTTAAAAAATATCCGCTAAATCGAATATATATATTATAGAAAAATTTGGTTTTGAAAATTTATCCGTTAAACCCTAAATCCGCTAAATCGAGGTCCGTTAAATCGAGACTCACTGTATATTTTGACTTTAGACAACCCCCAAAAAAATTTAGACGCCCATCTATAGTGCTGTTATAGCTTATTCCATAACAACTCTGGATTTCATTCAGGTTTTTAAATTTGACTCTCTGAAATTTTTGTCACATGGTGAACAGCAAATATGAATGAATTCTTTTCACATATGACGATTATGATTATTAATTCATAATCATCACCATGATAATTGTTCTATAATTTGAAACGAATAAGCGTGAATAAAAATATTTTAAAAAAGGAGTTAATGAATTAAAAAAAAGGGATGGCAAGTGCGGGTGTAAAAATAGTGTCAATAATGTAGCGCACAAAAGTTTCTCGTGAAAATTTCGGAAAATATTTGCCGGAAAATACAGGCAAATTTAAAGAGTGCTGATAAATTTATGGGTGTAACCAATGCAGATTTCTACAAATTTAGAAACTATCTGCAAAAAACTACTAATGTATTCCCCACACTGAATTTTATACACTGGCTGAGGAAAATAAAGGAAAAAAGTAAGATTATACGTGAAATTACATAACATACAATTAATTAATCATGATAAATTTCTTCCCATAATTTTTAATTTAATTGTTATTTATATTGTTTTTATTTGATTAAATTACATTAAAAAAAAAAAATCAAGTCATATAATACTAATTTCGTATATTAAATATTGAATTAAAAAAAGAATTTAACTTAGAATTACTTAAATAGGTTATTATTATTGGTTTTAAGAAAATTTTCAAGCTTACTGATTTAAATCTAATTCAGAAGGGTTATTCGTTAAGATCAGGGTTAAGATTATTATTACTATTACCATTATTGTTAGCAGTACTTTCTGACATGTAATTATTTAACGAATTAAAATGAGGCAAAGAAGGAATATTGTTGTTGTTATTAGTTAAAGATCTGAAAGATTTAATTGAATTTTCATCATCTTTATTTAATAATAAATTTGTTGAAGAAAGATAATTTATATTATTATTATTATTATTATTATTATTATTATTATTATTATGAAAATATGATTCATTTGTGGAAATAATGCTTTTTATTTTATTATTATTAATAATAATATGGTTGTTGTCGCTTGTTTGATTCAAACGTAAAGGAATCTTGTGTTCAAATGGTGCTCTAATTGTGGTTGTTGAATTAATAATAGAGGTGGAAGAAACGGAAGTAGAGGGAGGAGGTTTGGGATATTTTAAATTGTAATATTTACTTGCATCTCTGGCAAGTTGCTCATAATGATTAACAACAGAATCTGGTTCTTCTCTCCAAGAATTTGCTACAGAAGGAGATATGCTTCTCATTGGTAGACGATGATTTCTTGCGTGTAATTCTTTAACATATTGCATACGATAAATCATAAAAGCATTCGGTGGTTTTGACGGAACTTTTGTTTTTCCTTTTCTTGGTCTTGAGATTAATTCTTTTAGATTGATTATTGGCGGAAATGGTACTTTTATATTAGGTAACTGAATATTATGAAGATTTTGATAACTTGGATGATTTTGATGATGATAATTTGTTGATGATGATGAAGGTGAGGAAGAAGTCGATGTTGTTGTTGGATTATTTAATCGGTGATTTTGTAAAGATGAATTATTATTATTATTATTAGGAAGAGAAGGTGTGGGAGAACTATTAAGAGAAAGAGGATTGCGAAGAAGAAGATGATTATTATGAAGAAGAAGATGATTATTAATATTATTATTACTATTATTACTATTATTATTACTAACTAATGAAGCTGGTTCGTTTATAATTGACCATTGATGATGATATTGACTATGATGGTGCTGATGTTGAAGTTGATGATGATTATGTTGATGATAATTATTATCACGATTGTTAATATTACTAATATTACTAATATTACTATTATTGTTATTATTGTTATTATTATTATTATTATTATTATTATATTGACTATGTTGTAATGGTGAATTTAAAGGATGATGGATCGGTTGATATAATGAATACGGTTGTAAAGGTTGTAAAGATTGAGACGATTGCATGGGTTGAAGAGGCGATTGATGAGATTGAGATGGATGCAAAGTTTGTTGTAATGGTTGCAACAAAGGAGAAGCTTGATTAGATTCGGCCAACCGATTATTTATCATCATTTCTTTCTTCTTCTTTATTTTAATTATTATTGAAGGATAAGATTCTTTAATGTAATAGGAAGAGGAAAAATGATTTTTTATTTTAGTAGTAATGATGTGTTATTATAATTGTTCAAAATTGTAATTAATAATGACATCAATAATAACACATTCTCTTCGGTTTTTATTGATTCGCTAACTGATTGATTTTTTTAGTTGATTAAAAAAGAATAAATTTTCAAAAATAGAGTAAAAGAAAATAAATTTTTTTTTGATTTTTTGAATTTAGAAAATGTCAATATTTATATATTTTATACACTTTATATCGTTATTTCCTAGTACTTATCAAATCAATTATATACACACGCATGTATATATAGTTTACGTATATAGTATATATAATTTATAAATCAAATATATAATGAAAAAAAAACTGTAGAGTTAGTATTATTATTAAATAAACACGGAGAATTAATTCAAAAAAAAAATTAAGAATATATTTTTTTCAATTGTTTCTATAATTGCTCATGATTTCTTTATTATTAAATGAGTGAATGAATGGAATGAACGAGTAAACGAATGAATGAATGAATAATAAATAAATGAAGGAAAGATTATTAATTTTAGAAAATTTAGTAATCTTCTTCGATCGAACTGAATTAAAAAAAAACATCAAGTAAATTTTATTTTTGTTTTACGATTTTACATTATTATTTATTTGTTTATTACTCTGTTATTACATTGTTACCGGAATAATGATTTCTTCTCTAAAGAAACTTGTAATTTATCTAGACATGTGTCATAACATATGATATTTTAAATGAATGTGCGGCCGCAACTATTTACTTTGATTGGATAAATAAAGGTTGGAAAAATTACTCGCAAAAATGATAAAGTAATAAATAAGACAAAACTATGAATAATCCAACCACATGTATTAATTAATTATAATGAATCAAAAATGAATTAATCAATTTAAAAATGAATGAATGAATGAATCAATGAACAAATGAATGAATGAATCAATCAATCAATCAATCAATCAATCAATCAAACATAGTCGATGAATTAATTAATTTCAAGGAACATGATCAATTATCATTATTTTATGATTTTAGACGTTGTGGCTTGAAATCCTTTCTTGTTTATAATTTATCAGCTGCTGATTCAACTTTTGATGCAGACGAAGTACGATCCACAATTCCTTTTTTTAAGATAGTTTCGTAACCTTGACGTCCTCCAACTTCTTATATTATCGTTAATATTAAAATCATATTATTGCAAAATGTAAAAAGAAAAATTATTATGTGCGTACTTTAATTCGTTTTCCAATTTAACAGGTGCTCTGAAGCTACAACTGTTTTTTACTCTGTTTATGACATGTATGTATTTTTTGCTAGGCTATTTATTTC
Organism: Entrophospora sp. SA101; assembly: GCA_958430865.1. Classification (NCBI taxonomy): domain Eukaryota; kingdom Fungi; phylum Glomeromycota; class Glomeromycetes; order Entrophosporales; family Entrophosporaceae; genus Entrophospora; species Entrophospora sp. SA101. Next base: position 168,799 of record CAUDNR010000113.1, on the reverse strand, counting down.
TGCTGTGTTTGTTGCATGCTCTGATGAGAATTTTCAATTCTGATAAATATGTGAATTCTCTATCGGCTGGAATTCCTTCATGAGCAAAGTGATTGTTTATTTATTATTATTTTGAATCTATGTGAATGGATTTATGGATTTTTTTTATTATATACGTATATAAGCTTTTAACCAAATTTAGGACAACATTTTTCCTATTAATAATCATTTTTATCATTATGATCACTTTCTTGAAAAAGATTATGATAAAAATAACCAAAATCAAGAAGAAGAGGGAAGATACCCTGTCCGATCATTTTCTTGATTACTATTATTACCTACTCGATTACTATCTTGCTGCTTATACTATTGTTATTTACTAAGATCATTATAATCTTGTTTATCGTCATTTCCCAGATAAGAATAATAATCTTTATGACCATTTTCTTGATTATTATATCTGACGATTGCTGCACAATCCAATCGTCCTCCTTGTCATCAATATCATCTTCTATTTCTCTCCTTCTATTATGAATTTACTTTTTTTTTCAATCACCATCATGATCAATTTCTTGTTTATTATTATCATAATCCCGAGCTTTTTTACCATTTTCACTGGAGCCTTCTACTGTGGTTTTACTACAAGATTTGGATAAATCTTGCATGGACACATATGGAGCATGGACAATAGAAAGATTTCAACGTCAAAAGTCGTGATTTTGAGTTGATACCACATATATACATAACTTGTCTCAAGAAACGATTTTAGCTTAAAATTTTGAGTTAAAGATTTTTTAAAAAAATAGTATACAAGACATTGGCAATAGAAACAAAGATAATTATAAAGATCATGATTTTGAGTTAGCAACATTGCTATATGCAATTCATCTCAAAAATTAATTTTAATGAGATATTTTCCGTTAAAGGGTTAGAAATGCAGATCTTGACGTTGACCCCTCCCTTTCTATTCTCCGTGCCATATTTGATTCACTACATGGCTTTATTTTATTATTACGTTTAAACCAATTTGGCGATAATCTTTAAGATTGTACACAGCTCATACTTAAATGTCACGCTAGTGTAACATAAAAGATATTGTTTGAGTGTTCTTTTTTCCTCTAAAGATGGATAACAAAATGTCTGGAACGGTGATATTTAAAACATCAATGGTATATGCATTTCTCAAAAGTTCTTACTATATGTATTAAATTGATAATATATAGTAATATATATAATATTTGATGATTAGGGAACAATAACTTTTGAATTATACTGGGATCATTCACCAAAAACTTGTAAAAACTTTTATGATTTGGTAATATATTTTTTAATATACACATATCTATCGGCAAAACTTTTTTTGATAAATTAAATTTTAAAATGATTCTTTTTCTTTCTTTAATTCATTATTTAGACAAAACGTGGATATTATAATGGTGTTATAGTTGAGTAAAAGTTTTAGTATTTAATTGATTAATGGATGATTTTTTTAGTGATTGATTTTTCCTATAATTTCTTACTTTTAGTTCCATAGAATAATTCCGGTACGTGTATGAGTGATTCAGTGTAGGGAAAAAAGCTTTTTTTCTTTTGCAATTAGGAACAAATATCAATAATAAAAAATATTTATTAATTTATTAAGGATTTCATGATACAAGGGGGTGATCCAACAGGAACTGGACGTGGAGGTTCGTCAATATATGGGTGGGTAATTAAATACTTAATCAATCAATCGATTGATTTTTATATAATGAATTCTAACATATTATATATATTAAGAGAAACATTTGAAGATGAAATTCGTCCTGAATTAAAACACACAGGAGCTGGTATTCTTAGTATGGCAAATGCAGGTCCAAACACAAATGGAAGTCAAGTAATAAGTTTATATTTATATATGTAATATTTTAAACAAAAAATTTACAAATACTTATTTGCTATTGTTACTTTTTTTAAAAAAAAGTTTTTTATAACGTTAGCACCAACGCCATGGTTAGATGGTAAACATACAATTTTCGGACGAGTAAGTGACGGTATGAGAGTTGTAAAACGTATGGGTCTTGTTCCTACTGACTCAGATGATCGGTATGTTTTTTATTTGTTTGTTTTCTTGAAAATTTTAATTTTCATTAAAATAGTTTTTTAATTTTTTCTTAGTCCAAAAGATGATGTAAAAATTCTATCTGCACATGTTATTTAATAGATTTTTTTGATTGCAATATAAAAAACCATTATGACATATGAAGCCTTAATTCGTTGTAACTCTTCCCATAATAAGAAATCATTGGATCATTAATGATGTTACCTGCATTTTGATGTCATGCTGTAACGCAAGCATTTTCTAGCCAAGATAGAAATATATTTATCTCCTGAATGGTTTTCCCCTATTCAATCTCTATTTATTATTTCTCTATATATATAAACAAAATAATATTAAGTCATAAATTTCAAAATGGTCAATTCCCCTTTACCAACAGATCTTGCAGGTTCAATATCATTATCATTAGTGTATATATAGATGCACCCACATCTAAAATCAATTGTTTAATTACAATGTTTTTCAAATTTGGTTAATTAGGTGAATGCAAAAAAGCTTCTAAAATCTTGAATAGCTTTATTGGTATGTGTAAATAATAAGTTCAATACTACTTTAAAAAAAAATTTTTCTAACATTTTTATATTTTATTGTTATTTTCATTAGATCCAGTTGCAGCAAAAGTAAGTCAACTTTTATAAAAGAAAATTAATTAATTAATGAAAAAATAATAATCTTATAAAAAAAATTTATTTGGAAAAAGGGACCAGACAAAGTTATACCACCAAATATTTTACAAAGAGCAAAAGGGTTTGCAATATTTACAGTAATCAAAGCTGGATTTTTATTTTCAGGAAGATGTGGATCTGGACTAGTTGTAGCAAGGTATTAATATATTATGAATAGAATATTGTTTTTTTTTAATTATATAGTATTTATTTTATAAATATTTTCATAATGTATTATTAGGCTTGAAAATGGATGTAAGTAATTTATGATCTGTGATTTATCTATTTATCTATATACATTTTTTATTGACTTCATTTTTGATTGATCAGCATGGTCTGCTCCCTCTGCAATTAATATTGGTGGAATGGTGAGTTTATTAATTACATTATAAATTATTGTAATCAAATGACAATTAAGGTTAAGTACAAGTAATAAATATCATTTATTCATGCTAATTTATTTATATTTATAATTACGTTTAGGGAGTTGGTGGACAAATTGGTGCTGAACTTACAGATTTTGTTATAGTCTTAAATAGTAAGGACGCAGTTAGATCTTTTATGAATGGTGGAAACGTCACTTTAGGAGGAAATTTGTAAGTAATTTATTACTATTTCAGTTATTTTAAAAAAAATTTCAATTGTTAAATCCTTTTTTCTGAATTTTCAATTAGATCTGGTACGTATTGTGTTATATATATATATATATATATATATATATATATATAAATCAATATTTACTAATATTTTGGTTCTAAATTATTGAAATAAAAAAGTTGCTGCCGGACCCGTTGGAAGGACAGCTGAAGGAGCAAGTTCAGTTTCGCTTGGAAATGTTGCAGCTATATTTTCTTATAGGTAAGTGGCAACTGGTCATTTTAGTTATTTTGTATAGTTATTTATAATAATGTGTGTATATATGTATATATACACGTAATTAATTAAATAGCAAAACAAAAGGATTATTTGCTGGTATTTGTTTATTTTTTTGTTTATGAAAAAAAATTATTATTTGAAAATTATTAAAGTCGTCAATAATAATTACAATAATAATAATTTGTCATATGTGCAGGTGTATCAATTGAAGGTTCAATAATTGTGGAACGTAAAGATACAAATTCCAAATTCTATCATTCTAAAGTATCAGCAAAAGAACTTCTATCAGGAAAAATCCCGCCGCCACCCCAAGCTGACATTTTATATCGAGCACTTAATGCAAAAGCTTCACGTAGTAACAGTTATGGTGAGACACAATATAACGATGAACCAGTTTATGGAGAAGAATATGAGCCTCCAAAATTGAGTCGATCAGTTTCTTTATCAACATCTGCTTCAAAAAATAACTCTTATCAAAATCGATACAGCGGTTCGACATCATTGTCGTCATCAACATACAAAGATAGACTTGATAATAATAAAGATGACAGCAACGACGATGGCGATGATAATAATAGCATTTCATCATCATCAATTAAGAAGAAGCCAAGTTATTCCGAATCAAATGCAAAAGATGTCCAACGTGCATTGTCTTTGTCAAATGAGTTTAATAATCGTATTAGTAGCAATAGTTTAAATAGAAAGTCATCATCTAAACCGCCACCAATAGCTCCTAAACCTAATATTCCACCGCGTAAAAAACAACAAACAGCTGTTGCCTTATATGACTTTGATGGAGAACAAGATGGTGATTTAACCTTCAGCAAAGGTGATGTTATTATTATTACAAAACAATCAGAAAGTACTAATGATTGGTGGACTGGTAAATGTAAAGGAAAAGAAGGAATTGTAAGTGTTTTTATTATTAAACCGGAATTTATTTCTTTGAAAATAATATTTTAATATTTATTTTATTTTTATTTTTATTTTATAAAAAGTTCCCAGCAAACTACGTTGAATTAAATTAAATACGGTTAGGTTTAAACTCTAGTGGTGTGAACTGAGACGAATCTTGGATGAAAAAGAAGAAAATATAATTTTAAAAAATTTTTCTCTGTTATTCATATGTAAATTATTTTATTGCTGATTCATTCATTTTCTATAAAATTATATTATTATTATCATCATTCACATTTACATTAATATTTTTATTAAAATAAAAAAATTTAATATTGTATATTTCATTACGAAAAAAATAATTCATGTGTGTGATTGATGACGAGAAAGCATAGTGGAAATTTGAAATGTTACACTAATTTTTTATATTGTGCAACGTAGCTTTACAATACACAGCAAACATTCTAGCAATAAAAAGTAAGTGATAAACTGGATTTGAATTGGATCTGAACTTGATCTCCAATTTAGAGAGGTAACAACTATATACTGGCGAAGTTTCAGAAGCAATGAGTTCTGTATAACGTTTCGTGCAACAACAAATTTCCACTATGCTTGATGAGAATCATAGGTTTTATATTGGATTAATTGCGCAATATAAATACATTATTGTTAGGGATGGGAACGGTTTAACCCAAACCGGTTCAACCGGCGGTTTGGTTTACACATTTCAAACCGCGGTTAAACCCCAGTTCAAACTCCGATTTGAAACTGAGCTGGTTACACGTTACATTTCAAAAATTGGTCACACTTATTCGTTTTATTTGTTTTATATTTACAAAATATTGGATATAAAATATTAATTCACATCTTGATGCAAAAAATTCTATATTATTGTTATTTTTATTGTTAAGGGATTTAACTATAACAAGATAATTAATTACATTTATAATTTACTATGGTTACTAGTACTATGACTTAAGAGAAGAAAAGAAAGATGTCAGCTATTACTATTTACTATTATTATCATTATATACAAGGGCTAAGAAGGAAAAATAGATTGATAAAGAAAAAATATTTTAATTGAATTGGATTTATCAAATCGTTCATTTTATTAATTTATTTGATTTAATTTTATTTGATTTATTAGTTTATTCAATTATTAATTTTATTCAAATTACATATTAGTTTATTTAAAAATCTTACTAACTTATGCTGTGGTCCTAAATTTTGAATTGGACCTGATAATAAAATTTAACTATGTTTATTTTTTTATTGTTCATAAAAGAAAAAAAAAATTACGATAACAGATATTTCAATCACAATTAATTGAATTATGGTGCTACAACTTGATACAGAGATCAGGCGGAACTCCAGCTATTGATGCAAACAATTTAAAGTACAAGCAAATATGAAGAGAATATATGATAGTAGTGGTGTTTAAAATAGCTTTAATTGTCGGAGCAAATAATTTGTTTTTTAAAAAAAAATTTTTCATTTTTATAAAAATAGATCACCAATAAAATTATAAAACTGCGGTTAAACTTGGGTTTGAACCGCGGTTCAGACCGCGGTGGTAAACCGCCAGTCGGTGCGGTTCACTAGCCAAACTGGCGGTTTATAAACCGAACCGAACCCATCCCTATACGGAACGGAATTTATGAATTCTGAAAAGTTGACTGGTGGGGCCAGTCTGTACGATCTTCGATTCCCAGAGCATTTTTTACTAAAGAGGCGCAGATGTACGGAATACGGAACCTCTATAGACTCCATCGGGATGTATATACCAAATAAATTTATCTCCTGAAGTCAAGCACGGGATGACATAAAACCATAAAACTAGTTTCATTTTCTATTTCAAACATATTAACCATTTTATTCTTTTTTGCTTGTTTGATTGGAAGATTAAAGACACTCAGCTCAACCTTCAACCTTCAATAATTTCAAAAATTCATGAGGAAGAGCATATTTGAAAAGAATTGGTTATAAACGCCTCTCTTTTTTCTTTGGTAACAGTTCTTTACAAAAATGTAGATTTCCCGTTAACATTGAAGATATACGTACACAATATCCACGGAATTCATTCATCTTGGAAATCTACATTTTTTGCTGGCTAAGCGTTTTCGCCTTTTCATGCCAATGTTATTACTACGAATCAGTGACCAACAACGTTCACATTATAATTCCAAGGTTTTATAAATAATTTATATTTTACGGATGTACTGGATGAATTTTCAGATTAAAATTATGGAATCACACAAAGTTAGAATTGCATATAAAAGTACAATAATATATTTCAATGACAAACCGTATAAATAATACGGGTTTGTTCCTCTGCCAAGGATTCGCTAACTGTTTTGGGATCATCGTAATGGTGATTTTCGGGTAGGACTTTCGATAAAGCTAGACTACTTGACAATTCTTACTTTTTACCCTTTTCCCTTTCAACATATAACAAAGTCACATGATCTATTTGATTCACAATAAAGTTCGCCTTGTGATATATGCTAATCGAATTTTATTATATAATTAACTGTTAAATGTAAAGTAATTGTTGTAGATCTATTCTTGGCATGTTGCTAGCTGTACCAGCTAAGTCAAATGACTGTTTATTCTAAGTTAAAAGTCTGTGCCGCATAAATATGAAATCAAAATGTATATAAAGGAGAATAAAATAACTTACTCGAAGTAATTAGTGTTGTTGTCATATATTATATTCATTACATATAATCTTCCATAATAAACTTGCACCATAATGAATAAAATATTATCCTCTAATATTATCCTCTAATATAAAACTTGGTATCTCAAGTTTACATACTATAAAACTTGATTGCGGTATCAGGCAACAGTTGAAGAAGAAACTGTTGTCATTGTTGTGATGGTAGAATTTGTGGACGAAGGCGTGTGGATAATGAATGGTATTGGAATTATTACTAGAATTATGATTTTAAAAGGACTGCCGATAATACATATAATACATGTAGATGTCACATGCAAAATATTAATATCATGAAAATTTTCAAGCCATAATTTACGAGTATAAAAAAGTTTTCTTCATTGAATATTTAAAAACGTAAAGATAATAAAAAAAGGGAGAAGGATCTTCCCCGTTTTTCCAAAAAAAAAACTTATTTTATTTTACCAAAACAATAATAGATGGTATATTTAATTGTATATTTCAAGAGGGTTGTAGCAGTATTTACTTTGTAATGATCCAAGTAAAGTATTCATTTTCATAATAATCCAAATGGAAGGTATTGATGGAATCATGGAGAAATTTGTTTCTAACCAAAGTTAGTAGTTTTGCAGATAATTTCTAAATATGGTAATAATTTGCTAAAGAAACCAGTATATATATACCTCTCTGAAAGTGACGCATCAGACCGCCAAAGTTACAAAAAAGGATAAATGCAAGCATGTGTCAATGCCCAAATTGCCTTTTTGCCAATAGAACTCTGAAAGCTATATGATAGGAATATAGTTCGATACATTTTCTAATATCTCTATATATAGGAAATTATTGGGATTAAAAAATTTTTTCGATGGCCAATAAAATGCGTACATTTGTTATGTAAACACAATACGTACACTGACACTGACTGTAACTTCCTTAAATAAAAGGTTGTTATACAACATTACAAGAAGTTCTGAGATATAACATATTTCAGAAATTTGCGAAATTATGCGTCCCTGGACCTGAGTGACCTATTTATTATATTTAGCATTTATTTTGACTTTAACCGGAAAAACTGGTTTCATAGATAAAATCTCAATCTCTAACTAGTATTTCCTATTTGCCGAATTAAAATGTTCTTTTTTGAATTCATTAGTTTTATATTTATGTTGATGATGTACATTGGGTTTATAAATTTATAAAACAACCAAATTTAATCTAAACCATAAAGATTAATTGTTTTTGTTGATGCTTTACATCACTATTATTGTTAGCATTCATTATTCGTAATATTCTTTTTCCATTTTGTTTTGAATATTCGAATATTCTCAATACTTGAAAGCAGTATTCTTATTCACATGAAATGATGTAAATATTTCGAACAATAGTAATAATGATAGATAAAAAGGTAGGTAACGGTGGATTTGTAACTATTTACAAAGCTACATGGATAAACGGGTAGCTTACGAAACCTATAAATGGTTTTAAATATTTATCTTTCTGTTTATTCTTTAGTTCAAAATCAAATTTATGGGCTACAGTCTAACCTTGTCACAGCAGACTATAATTAAATTCTTGGCATAACGGGTTTTGCTTCGCATATAAAAACATATAAAAATCCGTTGTCGGCAAGATTAGTTAATTTTGCCATAACGGTTTTTAATTAAAATATTCTTGTTATTATGTGTCCCGTTCATCCACTGTGGCAAGGTTTGACTGCATCAAAAGATCTAATTGCATATTCGCGATGAAATACATTAAAGACGGAAGTCTTAACAATTTTAGAGATTTAAAATAAATCAATTCATATAAAGCAAAAGAATCAGATGTAGTAATAATAAAAGGAATAGATTGTTTCCAAAACTGTTTATGACATGATTTTTTCTATTTTTATTATTATTTAATCATATTTTATGATAGTGATTACATGAAACTCTTCGATTTACCATCTTCATAGTCATCCATTCAGCAATTTACCACATTATAATTTTTCAAGGATTTTCAAATCGACCAATAATCTAGGAATTTTAATTTTTGGTGTTTTCGACTTGACACATTTTTTACCCTAAACTGCATATAATAATAATTTTCAGTTATCAATGAGTTTCTTGAATGTATCAAATAGAATATAATCGTTCAACGTGTCAAACCTTTGAGTTCTAATAAGGTCACAATTATTGGCAATCATGACGGTAACTAATATTATTGATAATTCTAATGATGTTACTCATTGTTGTTAACATTTTTAAATTGATAGGTCCTGGCCAAATTAAATTAACTATATCTGATGAATTTCCCGACGACAACAATAAAGATATTATATCACAAAAAAAGAATATGCTTACTTTTGGAACTAATGTGTACCAACAATGTATTATCAATCTTGATGATTGAAAATCCCTTTCATTAATATTAATTAATTATTATGAAATTTGGCAATCATCAACGTGTACATCATTTATAAACTCTGGAATTAAATGCAAAGAATTTAAAGTTTTCAGTTATATTGTTCGTTTATAGAATTTCGAAAAAAATTTATTTTTAGACCGACATTTTGTAAATTTAATCGTTTGATCCAATAGCGAATTTGCTTTATTTAATAACATATGATTTATTATTACCCGCAAATGAGTCCCGGTATTCTTTTTTATAATAATAATAAAAAAAAGGATGGCTAATTGGATTTATTGATTGGAAAAATATTTCGGTATAAATAGAAGATAAAAATGAATTCAATTGTTTTTTTTTCCCTAATTAAATTATCATAAACATGACTGATCCAAAAGAACAAAATTCCAATATCATTAAATTAACTAATAATGACCTTGAAAAACGACATGATGATAATAATAAATCAGATGTAATTTTTAATTCTTTTTTTTAATTAAAATTTATATTTTCTCTGATTTTTTCTTTTTTTTTAAAAAAAAAATATTAATTTTTTCAATAATTAGTCGTATTTATCAAGTGTCACTTTAATCCTTGCTTTCAAAACGCTTGGTATTTATTTATTTTATTCTATCATTTATTTGTTGTTGTTATATTGATTAATCACGATAATTAACATGTGACAACTAAAAGGTGTGATTTATGGTGACATTGGAACATCACCTTTATACACAATCAATACTATTTTTACGAGTCCACCAGCAGATGAAAACGATGTTCTAGGTAAAAATATAATAACAAGCGATTTATGATTTATTAACTAAACTTATTGATCTATACTAACTATTCTAATACCAATTGTTTAATTAGGTGCTGTGTCTTTAATTATTTGGTCATTGGTAAATATAATAAATCAATCGATCAATAAATAATTTTTTGTTAGTAATCATTTATTAATTTGTAAATTGTTATTATTTTTTATTGTTCTTCTTAACATCGACATCATCTTCAACATCCTCCCTTCTTCGTCATGTCAATTAGACAATTTTACCTATGATAAAATATATTTTTATCATCTTAAGAGCTGATGATAATGGTATGGGTGGTACATTTGCTCTTTATTCTTTGATATGCAGGTAATTTTGACCCATATTTTTTTTCTCAACTTTAATTTATTTGAGAGGAAAATAATACTAAAAAAAATTTTTTAAAAAATTTAGACATTCTAGTTTATCAGTTCGAGGAAAAGAAAGATCTGATGATTTAACTATAATGAATTATGATTCAAAATCGATTCACAGCTTAAAAGATAAAAAAAATATAATTTCCGGAAACAAATTTGTTCAAAATGCTTTGTTAATCTTGGTGTTACTTGGTGCTTCATTGATCATGAGTGACGGCTTGTTAACTCCTGCTATTTCTGTAATATCTGCTGTGGAAGGAATGGCTGTACCTGCTCCAGGTTTAACTGATGCCATTGTACCATTAAGTTGCACTATTATTGTGTTATTATTTCTAGGTCAAAAATTTGGTACAAGTAAAGTGGGAGCATTATTTGCACCAATTGTTTTACTTTGGTTCCTTTCTTTGGCAATAATCGGTGCTTGGAATATTTCTCAATATCCTCAAGTTCTTAAAGCATTTAATCCACAATATGCATTCGAATATTTTATAAGGAATGGTGAACAAGGTTATAATAGTTTGGGCGGTGTTTTGCTTGCAGTCACTGGTGTTGAAGCATTGTATGCTGATTTAGGTCATTTCTCAAGAAAATCAATACAACTATCATTTCCACTTTTCGTTTATATACCACTAGTAATGGCTTATTCAGGTCAAGCTGGAAGATTAATATTAGAACCTAAACTTATTGATGGTCCTTTGTTTTGGTTGACTATACCACAAAATCAAGTAATATACTGGATCGTATTTGTATTGGCAACTTTGGCAACTATTATTGCGTCACAAGCAATGATCACTGCTACCTTTTCTTTAATTCATCAAGCAATGCAATTAGATTGTTTTCCAAGAGTTAGGGTATGGATTGGATTTATTTATTTATGAATTTATATATATATTAGTTTATTATATCAATTTTATTTTTTTGAATTTCTCTATAGGTTATTCATACATCAAAAACTGTTCATGGACAAATTTATATTCCAGAGGTAAATGAATATATAACATGACTTCTATAATTTCTATAAATTCTTACAATTTCTATTATATTTTTTCCAGATAAATTATATTTTGATGATTTCAACGGTTTTGGTTTGTGTTGCATTTCAAAAATCAGAAAATCTTACAAATGCATACGGAGTAGCAGTAATTACAGTTGTATTTATATCAACAATATTGTTTTCCATTGTGATTCGTATAGTTTGGAACTTACCATTAATTGTCAGTATAATGTTTTTACTAATATTTGGAGTAATTGATGTTTCATTTATGGGCGCCACATTCCTTAAAATACAATATGGTGGATGGTTTACATTGGTTTTTGGATTCGTATTATGTGTAGTGATGTATATTTGGAAATGGGGCACAAATCTTCAATTGGCATATGTGATGAAAAATAAAACCAATCTTGATAATATATTTATAACGGAAGAAGATGATGAGAATGACCGTGGTGATGATAGTGGCGATAGCACTGCGGGTGGAGATATTGCTATAGATTCTTCTAGATCTTCTGCAAGAAAAAGAAAAAATAATGACTTAAGACTTAAAACTAATCAATATCCAATTGTGAGATTACCTGGCGTCGGTTTATTTTATAATGAAGTCGCTAGTGGAATCCCGATCACCTTTAATCATTTTATAAATCATTTACCTTCTTTGCCAGAAATTCTAATATTTATAACGATCAGACCTTTGGCAATACCATATGTTGGTGAGGAAGATAGATTGGTGGTGCAAAAGATTGGTAAATATAAAGGATTCTATAGAATTATCGCAAGATATGGTTATATGGAATCAATTTCTCAAGATAAAGAATTTATAAAGAAAATTGCTGATATAATACGAAATGATGATATTTACAATGATGATAAAGAGATCGGAGTTAATGTTAATCATGATGTTGTAACTTATATTGTTTCTACACAAAAACTTGATCCAAAACCGAATTCTAATTGGTTCAGAAAAGCTTTATTAGAATTTTACATGTTTCTAATAAATAATTCTAGACAATCATATGGTAATTGGAATATACCAATAGAGGATGTTATTGATGTTGGCATGAAAATTGCTGTTTAAGAAAAGTTGTAAATTGTTGTAGTATTGATAAAAGTTTAATGTATTATTATTATATCATTATAAATATTTTTATTATATATATTTTTGTGTTTATATTATTAATAAAAATACATGTTTAATCTAAATTTTTTGTATATTGAATCGGTTTTTTAATGGTTACAAGAAAACTGTTGTGTGTGAAATTTGAAATTATGTGAAATTGAAATCTATGAAATTCTGATTGACTAATTTGAATTTCACGTACGTGAATTGCAAATTCACATAAATTTCATTTTCACGCACAACGAAACAAAAAGAAATGTATCCCAAGTAAGATGGATGAGTGAATGAATGGTTGACGGAGAATATATGAAGTAGAAGGTTATCGAGTATGTAAGTGATAATTAAAAGATTTTGAAGACAGATTTTGAAAAGAGATTGTTAATAGGAGTCGCTCAATTGATATGAATTTTAATTAATAAAGGGGAAAAAGGGGTGTGTATAAACAATTGCTAATATATTCCAGGAATAAAAATATATGGTACACGTTTACAATATTCTTGCCAGTCGTTTCCATATTTCCTGGAACATCTTTCCATATCTCTAGTAACACGATGAGTTAATACAACAACAAAGAAAGCTGGATAGAAAAATGGAATGAGCGTATTAAATCCAGTGATGAACCCCCAATCAAAAGCCATTAACAAATCAGCTGTATAATGAATTTTACGTGCAATCCCCCACCATCCGCTTGTAAGCAATAGGTTTCCTTGTTTTGTTTTAATATAATCGGGGTTTTTCAATGTCCCCCATGGAAGTTGAGGAAATGTGTATCGAGGAATGTAAGTTCCATTGATTATCATTCTAAATCGATTTTTTTGAGAATTTGCAGTGTCCCTAAAAGGAAAAATTAATACAATGACATAATGAATTGATTTAACAATTGTAATCAATAAATAATAACCATGATAATAATAATAGCAATAGTAAATACCACATATAATAAGCTGATAATAATAAACCATAGCAAAAATATGTCCAAAATGATGAATGAGTAATTGGATGACCATTATCAACACTTGAGATGTGAAGATATAATGTAGAGTAACAATATGTGAATGGCACTAAAAAAATTTACGAAAAAAAAAAAATAACTAGTTAGATTTTTAATTATTTGGATTTTAAAAAAAAATTTTTTTTTGCTGAAAATTTGATTTTCATACCTCCAGCAAAATTCCAAAAAATAAGCATAAATCCAAACTAATAAAAATATTTAGCACAATTAATTAATTAATTCATTTATGTCATCAATTAAATGAATTGATTGATTACCTTTTCATAAGTCATATCCCAAGTTGTAGGAATACATTCTTCACCTTTCATACATGCATTCACATACAGGAAGTGTGCAAATACCATAAATGCCATAGATGATGAGACATAACCAAACATTTCATATTCTTTAATAGCAGCAGATACCGAAATATAAAATAAAATTACCTATGTATTATTATTATTTATTTATAAATAAATCAATAAATGAATAACAATAATGAAATAATTATTCTTTATTTTTTTAGATAAAGAAGAAAATACATAAATACCCAAGGAATTCTGATTTCAGCAAAAATTTTCAAATCAACTTTTCCAATTCTAGGATTTAAAGCAGCTCCCATAAAAAGATCATACATCAAATATCCTGACATACGATATTGCTCACCTTGAAATATTGTAACAGCATAAATAATAAATGTAATCAAGAAACCAAAAATTATTGCTACACTCATCAAAGGTCCAAAATTATCAATAATGTCTGTCAATTTAAACAATTCATAATGATGAAGTAGATATGATGTAAAAATGGTCACATAAAATGACCAAACTCCATTACAAAGATAATCCAATTGTTTTCCTTTCAATGAAGAAACAGGTGCTCCCTTAACTATAGGTCCTGGCATAGTATAAGCCAAAAAAAATTCAAAAACGCAAAATGTTATATAGATTTTAGCTGCATAAAAAGTTGGCATTGAGCCTTGTATTATCGATGTCCATAATTTTTCATTAAAAGGTGACTCCAATCTCCCGCGATAAAATTGTAGACATCCCCATAAGTAATACATTAGAATGGGAAAGCCGATCATCATTGCAGTAACTCCCCATGGTCCACCAAATTCGAAAACGATTTGAGAATCCACCATTTCATCAAGTTCATTAAATTTCAAATTAAGTCTTGTAGCGTCTTTTTCATTTTTTTGTTTTATTGTGTTAGTTGTGACGATTGAAGCACCTTTATGTGATGACATTGTTACTTATTTTTCGATAAAAAAAGATTAAAATTCAAGGTTGCAAATTTAAAAGGAAACGATGATACATACATACTATATTGGTTCATTTGTTACACGTAAATTTTTTTTACTAAGATGCAGATTTTAAAGGAACAAATTACATTTATACTATATTGGTTCAATATTAAAACACACATTAAAAAAAAATTTTGCCGTGTTACTGTCTTTTTCTAAATTCCGTAATTTTTTTTTGTCGATTTTGCAAATTAATATTCTTTTTGTGTTAAGTTCTGTTTGGTTTTTGGTGCGATCAACGTTTTCACCTTATTTCGAGTCGCAATTGCAATGAACTTCCGCTTCCCATTTTTTTTTTATTCGAAAAAAGGTTCATTATATAGTCGAATAAAATATGTTGATTGTTGATCATCTATCGAATTAGGATTTTGTTGTAAATCAGCATGGTGATACACAGAAAAACTTTATTTAAATTGTTGAAATACATACAACGCGTTTTTTAAAGATTGATCAAGATTTAAATTACCTTTCAAAATTAATTCTTCAGACCCCTCCAAATTAATATTATTTTTCATTATCTATAGTATTTTCATCCTCTTCTTCATCTTCTTCACCTAATACAGATGTATTATCTAAACTTTCTAATCTATTATTTTATAAATTTCCTAAATACTCGATGCCATTCTATGATTTTATGGAACAAATGAATGTCCCCACCATGCTTGCGTTTCGTTATATAGAGGTTTTTACTGTAAAATTTCAACATCAATCACCAAAAAAAAATTTCGGGAAAATACACTTGAAAATCGTTTTGAGCGAGTTCAACTTGATATTAATATTGATTTGAATTATCCGCTTTATTTGCTTTATTCGTTTTATTTGAATTATTTGAATTATTTGAATTATTCATTTTATTTGTTAAACTTTCAATGTAACTCGAATACATAAAATAATTCAGATAAATCTTATTCAAAATAGGATCTATTTTTTATAAAATTCATCGTCTCCACAAACTTTTAAACACATGCAAACTCTTATAGTTCCAGATCCTAAAATATAACACCTTTGAGTAATTTAGTCTATGCCTCTAGAAGAAACTCAACACTGATTGCTATAATAAGTTTGAAATCAATAAATTCTTAATTCTAAATAAGCAGTGCAAAAATTTATAATGCCAAGTAATTTTTAGACCAAAGCTCCAAATGATTTAGTTTTGGTTTGGTTCAAAGAGTAAGACGAAACCAAACCTAAATGAACCAAAATATTTGGAGCTTTATGCATACCCCAACGGAATGTCTCTTAGTGTGGAGATAATTTCTCGAAGTCACGTGTGATAATTAAACCAAAATGGAAATTATTTAGATTTTTTTTTAAAAAAAAAAAAATCATTTTTAACATGCCAAGTCTTGACATTAATGGATTACCACAAACTGAAGAGGAAATTGATTTTACAGATATAGAAGAGAAGTATAAAGTTTCTTTTGAAAAAGGGCTTGATACAATTATAGTAGTTGATAATGCACCAGTTGTTGATCAGAGTAGAGTAGCTAAATTATTAACTTTTATAAAAAAGATTTTTAAGAATGTTGGCGAGATTAAGGAAAATGGCATTTTCATGCCAATGGATCCTGAACCTGAACCTGAAACTGGGAAATTAAAATCAAGAGGGTTGATTATTTTTAATTCAAATGAATAATTTTTACAAAAAAAATGAAATTTTATTTTGACTTATTTTATTTATATCTTTAAACATATAAATAGATATTTATTCATTGAATTTGAAACTCCAGAACAAGCTAGTCTAGCAATTAAACAGTATGATGGATATCCTATGGATAAAACACATTACCTTGCTTTAAATCATTTTACTGATATTGAAAAATATTCACAAATTGAAGAAGAATACAAAGAGCCAGAAGAAGAAAAATTTGTGGAAAAGGTTTTGTTTTTTTTTCTTATTCCCTTTGATAATTTGTTTAACCAAATTTGATTTTTACTTAATTTGGTTTTATATTCGTAAAAAAAAAATAATTTATATTAAAAAGGAACACTTAAGGAGTTGGCTTACTGATCCATCTGCAAGAGATCAATTTGTTTTATATCATAATGATGACGTTCATATTTTTTGGAACAAAAAAAAAGAGCCACCAGAAGAAGTTTATAAAAGAACTGTAAAAAAATTTTTCTTTAAAATTCAATATTTTTAATAGTAATAATAATAATATATAATAATATTGATTTTTAGAATTGGACAGAGACTTATGTTCAATGGTCACCGTTAGGAACATACCTTGCAACATTTCACAGACAGGGTATTGCTTTATGGGGTGGATCAAGTTGGAATAAGATTACTCGATTTTATCATCCTAATGTAAAACTTATTGATTTTTCACCAAATGAAACTTATCTTGTTACATGGAGCAATGAACCAATAAGCTTGGGACCTAATGGAGGCCCAGGAATACCTTTTGGACCAGATGATGAAGGAAATCAAATTATTATATGGGATGTTCGCTTTGGTGTGTCGCTCAGATCTTTTCCTTCCACAACAACATCACCAACAGGTGAACTATCATCTCAAAAAATCATATGGCCAATATTCAAATGGTCTCCAAGTGACAAGTATTTTGCTCGAGTAACACAAGATCAACAAATATCTGTTTATGAAACTCCTGAAATGGGCTTGCTTGATAAAAAAAGTATAAAGATTGAGGGTGTAATGTTTTTTGAATGGGCTCCGACTTCTGAAAAATCCAAACAATTGGGTGGGAAAAAATCTGAAGAATTTCTTTTAAGTTATTGGACACGTGAAATTGACAATCAACCAGCTAGAGTTACTCTTTTGAAAATCCCATCTAAAGAAGTATTAAGAATAAGGACTTTAGTTAATGTTAAAGATGTAAGTGTGTCATTTCAAATCATTCAAAACAAAAATAAATACAAACATAGTTCTATATTATTATAATAATATTATTATTATTACCACTGTTACTACTACTAGTGTAAGTTGTATTGGCAATCAAATGGAGATTTTTTGTGTGTTAAAGTTGATCGACATACCAAAACCAAAAAATCAACTTATGCTACTTTGGAAATTTTTAGAATAAGAGAAAAAGATATTCCTGTTGAAGTAATTGAAATAAAAGGTAAAAGGTAATTTACAGAATTATTTAATATCTGATTATATGTTCATAAAAAATTTTTTAAAAAATTTTTCATCAAAGATACTGTGATAACTTTTGCTTGGGAACCAAATGGTGAACGTTTTGCAATTATAACAACAAATGATCCTAATTATGGACAACCTGGAGTTGCATCAAGAACAAATGTATCCTTATATTATCTTGAAAAACCCAAACCTGGGAAAAGCAGTGTTGCTAATTTTAAACTTATTAGTAAGTCAACTGATATCATTTTTTTCAGAATTACCTAAAATTTTTTTTGATTTTTTTATTAAATTTATTAGAAACTTTGGAGAAAAAAACTTCAAATTCAATATTTTGGTCTCCACATGGTCGACATTTTGTTTTGGCTACCCTCAGATCACAGTCAGTTTTTGATTTAGAGTTTTGGGATTTGGATTTTGAAGGATTTAGTGGTGAACGAGGAGAATCATCAACAAAGAATGATCCAGCTGCATCTATTCAACTTATGAGCACACAAGAACATTATGGAGTAACTGATATTGAATGGGATCCTACTGGTCGATTTGTAATAAGTAGTTCTAGCATGTGGAGACAAGGGGTAATAAAATTTTCTCAAAAAAACAATATATTAAATAGCTCACATTAAAAGATGATTAATTAACTTGAATTTATAAATTAATTAATAGAATGATAATGGATACACAATATGGGATTTCAAAGGCACATCATTACAAAAACATTTAATAGATAAATTCAAACAATTATTATGGAGACCTCGCCCTAAAAGTTTGTTGAGTAATGAACAAAAACAGAAAATCAAAAAGAATCTACGAGAATATTCTAAACAATTTGATGAAGAAGATACATTAGTGCAAACATTTGTATCTAAAGAACAGATAGCACATCGTCGTAGACTTATGGATGAATGGAATGCCTGGCGTAAGCGTGTTGAGAAAGAATTGAGTGAAGAGAGAGAAAAAGCAGGCTTCAAACCAACTTCAAAACATGTTGAAGAAAATGTTGAAATTGTTGAAGAATGGATTGAAGAGGTTGTGGAAGAACTTGAAGAAGTTATTGATGATTAAATATAATTCTTTTTTTCCACCCACATTAATATTTCATATTACTAATAAATTATATAAAAGAATTCTCCTTGTATTATTATTATTTTTTTAAATTGATTGAATGGGAATGAAAAAAATTTTTTAATATGTTAGTTCAAATTTGGTAATTATATACACACCCATACAAAAGTATTGACTCACTTGATGATCTGCCAAAATAATCAAATAAACGGGTAATACAAATACTCGTTTTTTTACTAAGCAAATCGATGCTGTGTATTAGTAAGAAAATGTTTGTTGAAATGATTACCATAATAATAATCTAAAATATCACATTGGGCCGATTGTTATTGATAATTATATGGTGTTTAAAAGTCAAATTAAAATTTTTCGAAATTTTTTTGAAAAAGTAGCACTTAGAGCTATTTTAAGATACAATGTTTTAACACATCTTGGAAACTTAGAAAATGTTGCTCCGTTTGTTCTCAAATGTATATATATGTACACATTCATAATTATTGATCAAATATTCATGGGGCATTAATACAAAACGTAAAAATAACAAAAAAAAATTTCATCAACAGTTTGTATAATATTTTTACATAATAAATCTTTATTAAATTTATATCAAAAGTATCAAAAAAGTATAAATATTCATTCATTTATTCAATATTTTGTCGGGTTTTCTTTTGATTCAATTACAGCTTGGACCCTTCGAGGAATGCTGTCTACTAATTTTTGCAAATAATCACGATCAAGATTTACCCATTCATCCATTAAATAAGAAATTAATTCATTTGTATGTATTTCTTTGGGGAGCAATAGTAGTTTGATCTTAAATGCTTTTATTGACCAGCAATATCGCAAATACTTTCATCTGCTTCCCAACGTCCAATTATTCAAAGTCAGTTAATTGAGACATGATGTTTAATTAAAATAACAAATTGAAAGTTCAATCTTTTTTTTTTAAAAAAAATCTATTTGGTTAGATATTTCAGCCGCAATTGCCCTTTAAAGTTTGTTCGCGCTCACTCTTAACTAAAAGAAAATGTGTAACTTCAAAAAACAGATAATGGGGAAGCATAGCATAGTTAATAGTAGTAGATAATGAATAATATTACTACTAATAACTTATTATATATAACATCATATTAATATTTGTTTTTTCAAAAAAACATATCTACCAATTAAACAATGAGATTGGATTATTGTTCAAAACATAATGGTGGGCGGTAAGTAATAATATATCAATTACTAATAATAATTCTTATTGTATATATATAACTCTATTAACGAGGTTTACTATTAGAGTTATTGTTACATATGCAACTGATTTATTATAATGGCTTATAACATTGTATTAACGGGTTTTGTTATTATGCATGCGACCATCAAGGTAATAATAATATATTACTAATAATTCTTATTGTATTAACGGGGTTTACTGGTTTATTGTTACGCATAGTAAGTAATAATATAATAATAATAATAATTCTTATTAAATATATAACATTGTATTAATATTTCTTTTCTTCCAAAATGTGGGGTTTACTATATATTACTATTATTGTTACGCGCGTGATCATCAAAGCATAACGCAGTAAGTAATAATAATGTTGCAATAAAACCAGACCACAATTGTATTACCAATGTAATATTTGTCTAAACAAAAATAGTTAATATGAAACTCGTTTATATTAGATCTACTATGGAACTCAAAAAGTATACACCATTAGAAGTATTTTGAAGAACAAGGTGAAAAATTGCTTCTTACATTTCAAAATAGATGATACTCAGGCACTTGAAGCTTATCTAAGAAAAAAAAGGATTACCTATAAAATTTACCAAGAAGAAAGAAAAATCATAACCAGTAAAAGAACTTTATCACAAAACCATGAAGAATTTAGAAAGAAAATTGGAAAAGGAAACAATTTGCTACCTAAATGTTCAGGAAATCACGACGGATTGAAAAGCTTTAATGTGAAATGTTTGAAAAAAATTTTTTTTTGGTTAAAAAAAATTATCATCATTGCTATTACAGTCTGGAATTATACCATAAATAGTATTTCCTAATTTATTAATGCTCAGCGTTCTGGAATTTTTAGAAAAAAATTTAGTAGTGGTTGTATCCGTTGATTATCTGGGTGTTTGAGTACTTGGTCAATCAATAAAGCTCAACACCTGGATAATCGGTCAGTCAATAAAACTCAACATCCAGATAATTGGTCATTCACCAAATATCCGCCGGATATCCATTGAATATTCATTGATTTATAATAATTATTTATTCTTCAGGAAAAATATTTCCAATACATTGCATAGTTTTCTTAAGAAATACAAATAACAATGGATTCAATTTTATTCATTCGGCTGTCATTGTGTTTCCAGCTTCACTAAATACAGTCAAACCTTGTCACAGTGGATGAATAAAGATTTATGGCAAGATTTACTGATCTTGCCACAATGGATTTTAAGTTTTTATATTTTAATGTGAATGTGAAGCAAAAATTTTAAAAATCTGTTATGATTATGGTCTGCTGTGACAAGGTCTGGCTGTAGACGCTCATTTGGAGTAGAAGTTACTACAATGCATAAATATTCATTCTTTAGATAATAATGACACAGTTGGTATTCATATTACTTGATATGTTATTATTGTTGGTGATAGTGTAATAGTGCATAAAATAGTATTTACATGTTAATGTATTAGTAATTTTTTCAATTACATGGATAAAAATTTTTATTTTTTATATTTCTGTACCACCGATTGTTTATTCACCAATTATCCAATGAAATTTTTCAACACCCAATTAATTACAGTGAACCCTCCATAAATGCACCCCCCTTGGGAATGGATGAGAGCGTGCATTTATGGAGGGATGCATTTATAGAAGGGAAGAATTTTATTGGTTGCACGTGATACTAATAAAAATTATTGTACGATTTTAAATATTTTTTTAATTACTATTATTATTACATATTAAATATTATTGTTGACTAAAAAATTGTTTAATTGTGGTTTGCTTCATTGAAGTTTTTTTTTAAATTAATGTATCGCTCAAGGGCATTAAATTGTCCTAATTGTTCTTTAGAATTTTCTTATTTTATTTTTGGTTACTATAAAGTTTTAAAAAAAAATTTGTGATCTTTTATCTTTTGTTTAATCCTTAATTTCGCATATATATAATTTTCTCCATTTGTGTTTTTATCATTATTATTCTAATAACTCTTTGTAAACATTATTTAATCCTTTATAAGCAACAGTAGCTTACTTAATCCTTTATTTTCCATTACTAATATTTAAATAGATTTATAAATAAACGTTTGAATTAACTAATGTAACACGAATTTATTTAGCAAATAAATCATGTGAAAGTCATGGGCGTGCATTTAGAGAGGGTGGTTTTATATGAACAGGGATGGAGGAAGACCATGCAGTGCAGAGTATGGAGAGTGTGCATTTATCTCTAATCCCCGAGGTTGGGGATGAGACATAGTGTGCATTTATGGAGGGATACATTTATAGAGAGTGCACTTATGGAGTGTTCACTGTAATCAATGAAAATTTTTCAGCATCTGATTAACCGGCAGATACAACCACTAAAATTTAGAAATTTTAGTGATTAGCAAATTTTAATTAGTAATTAGCAAAATGTCTTTAACTTTACAAGTTTTTTTTTTTGAAATAACCATCTAACAATAAAAAAATTTTTTTATTACTATATGATTGGATACATGCTGAAAATGGATTTTGTGTTAATTTTCATCTCACGAAAACTAGTTTTTGGTGTAGCTATGTATGAGGCGAGTGACTTAAAAGAGGTCAGGAATTATTTATCCTTGCTGATCATATAGACAATCACATGACTACACTCCATCCTTTAATGTGGGGTATCACATTTATAGATCAACAAATCTAATTATGTAAATTAATATGAGCGGATTTTTTAAAGTGATATCTGAAAATTTCATGGTAAATATTTTTTTAAAAAAAAAAAATTTATATGATTTTAGTGATTTTTAGTCACAATTTTTTCACAACTGGTATTTATTACCTGTAAAAATCTCTCTATACAGTCAAACTAGATATATTACACTACAACATACTTGAAAATGAAAACAACATGGCTTTTTTTCACAGACTAGTAGGATTATGAAACCATTATTATTTTCCTTCCTTGTACGATCATAAAAAAAATATCTTAATGATTGACATTATGTGACATCACTTAAGGGTGGAGTGATCGACCATATATTTTTATTTAATAAGAAATGATCAAAATAATTTTTGAGAGTAACATCACATTTTATTTCACTTTGAAGGTTAATAAAATAAAAAAACTACAAATAAGATTTATAAATATATATTTCAAGGTTTTCTCTTCATTTCAGTACCAAAAAAACCAACATGTATTTTGTAGGTTACTGAGAAAATACCTTTAAAAAATAATAACTCTTGCAAATGAGTGGGTAAAAAACACAAATGATATATGTTTTTATTAATATTATGATTAAATATTCACAATACTCATAATTACTTATTTTTTTAATAGAATTACAACCAAGTAAAGCAAATGAAGAGTGTAATGATGGGAAATAGTGTACAGTCCCTGGCGAAAGTAATGGTGGTACAATGAAACATTATTTTTACTAAGTTTTTATTAAGTAAATCGATCTTTTATATTAAATAAAGTTGTTCACAATGAAAAATTCTACATATCCTAAATCTTTTATGAAGTTTAGAGAAAATTTTTTGATGTGTTCTTGCACTTTACATTTGTATAAAAAAATTTGATTTTTCTTTTTCGTAAAAGCGTAAAATATAAAAACATATTAAAAATTTTTATCCAAACTTCATAAAATTTTTAGGATATGTGGAATTTTTCATTTCTAATAATTTTATTTAATGTATAAAGATTCATTTACTTAATAAAAAAAAAGTTTTATAGAGAAATGAAATTTAAAAAATTCTTAAAAAAGCCAAAGTTCCGATTTTTTTTAATGCTCAAATTAGATTCAAACCGGGATTGAGAAAGGAGGAAAATGGTTTATACTATAAGCTTTTAAAAGCATAATGTTTTACTTAGAGGTGTTTTAAAAATAAAATTTTATTAATAGTTGCTTATTAAAAATTTTTAGTTTTTAAAAAAATTATCACCACCATTACTTTCGCCAGGGACTGTATTTCGTTGTAGTATAGTAAAAATATATAGTTCACTCTCTATAATGGACCATTTGGTTTATGAAAAAATGTCCATTAGCAATATATGGGACATATAAATTGGGCTTAATTCTCAGTCCGTTATAGAGCAAGATCCTCTGTTATTATTATTATCATCATCATCATCATTATCATCATCATAGAAAGATCTGTTATAGAGAGTAGTTACTATTTTTTTTATAATTTTTTGACACTTATTTCAAAATTTTGAGCAGTTATGTTAGTTCAAGTTTATATACTACAGGAGTTGAAGCTTTAATATGTCCTTTATACTAATACTAACAGTCATGAAGTACTTAAACACTTTGTTATCTGTTATAAATAACTTTATTAAATTGCAAAATAAAATCGTGTAACATAAAATTGTTTTAGTCATTTTGTATAACTGATTTTTGATATGGTGATCACTCCACCCTTAATTTTGATTTAATTAGATTGTGACACCCCCAATCCTTTAAGCCAATGATTTCTAAAAGATTAGTTATGAACATAACTTACTATAATAAACCTGTCTATTTTTGTCAATTAATGATATATATTTATTTTTTATTAATTCAAACATTATATTAATATTAAGCAAGCTATACATTTAAACAATATATATGAATTGATTTATGAACTACTAATTCAGATATCTTTTCTGAAATTGTTTTATGAATTAGAATATTTATAATTTTTGGATATTTTTTTTTGTGATAATAAATATTAATATTCTATTTAATCACATAATTTTTGCAGATATTCAGAGGTTTCACTAAATTTGCGGATAACTACACGATTATACCGCAATGATCGGCATTAATTGTAGCAAATTCAAAAAGAATTGTAAAAAAAGTTGGATGTTTTGGTATTATGAAGACCCATAGTTATCCCAAAGCACCTTCGAGAATTAGGTCTCATTGAATCAAGTTAAATAGATGTTTTATGAATTACTAAATTCACTTCAAACAAAATTCATGTGACTTCTTGACCTGCAGTCTCAAAAAAGTTTATATTCTTTGATAGACATCTCAAATTATCTTTAATTGACGATCCGTGAATGAATGAGAGAATTTTTGTGTGATCGGTGGGGCAAAAATGTAAAAAAATCACCAATCAATAATGTTTAACAAACAATAAAACACAACGTTTCTGTATTACAAACTTATTCTTTTTATGTTATATATAAAGTAAATCTCATAGATTACTGTATTAAAAT
>CAUDNR010000113.1:120729-130775 GCA_958430865.1 Entrophospora sp. SA101 | reverse complement strand
TATGTATGATCTGCATTTTTCATACATGTATGGAAATAAATTCATACGTTACATACATAGAGGTTCATACATTACATATTTTCTGTATTACCTGAGAAACCACCTTTAGTCAACACTTTAGCTACATCAATGACTTGAGTCAAAAGTTTCATCATAAATCATTAATACATGATTGGATAATTGTGCACTCCATGTTTCAGATCCAAAATATCAAATGAAATTATTATTAAATTATTATGTGAATTTATGGATATCAATATTGATTGATTAAGTTAATTTGCAATAATAATAATAAACCTTTAATTTCATGAATTATTATTATTATGAATAGTAATAGGGAATAACTTTTGGTCTTTGCTTGAAAAAATAGAGGAAACAATAGATCATTAACACTAATAAATAAAACTCTGTGATAGAATCATAAACTTTTAAAAATAAAATACAAATAAAAACATTGTTTTTATTTTCTTTGTTTAAAGCACTTTTATAAAAGCAACAAGTGTAGTTAGTTAATTCATTGGTAAAAGGCAACAATTGTGGAGCTTTGGTAAAAATCCGCATTTTATTTTCTTTAGTGAGCAAGCAAGATTAGGTATAACTAATAATGAAGTAACATCCAAGGTTAATTGGAAATACTGGTAGTGTTATTGTAATTGTAAATGTAAGACTGTTAAATAAGTCAGTTAATTGCAGGCAACTGACAATAATTTGGTGCTTGTCAATTAATTTACAAATTTACCTTAGTTCTTGATTACTGCCTTTTTATGAATCTGTGAGCATACTCAATGGTACTAGTTAACTGTAAATAAATAAAGATGGCCCTTTTATAAACCATAAAGTTCTTTTTATTCATTTGTGATTGATTTATTTAGTCATTTACACTTACTTATTGGCCAATTGCCAAATTCACTTTGGTTTATTTGCAAAACAATTTAACTGACAAGAATAGCCCAAAAGTTGAGCCATCAATCAAGATGATACATCGCAGTATCATCATTTAACAAGAATCAAAAAACAGTAAAACGTTTATTATTTGGAGCATGCTCCAACAAAACCAGACAAAGTGAACATTGGTATTTACCAAGGGTTTCAGGGATCAAAATTTAGTCATTATCATCACATTTATAATGTGATTGCAGTTTTATAATTTTAGTATGAATGTAAGGGGTGTAATTATAAAATCATAAAAAAAGGACTTTATTGAAGTTAAATAGCCATTATAATTTTTAGATTCAGTATCCAATATATTTTCAACAAAAGGTTCAACTGACTCATTATTTTCTGTTATCAAATAAATAAACAACTTTTATAGTCACATGTAAAATATTATATGATACAAATTAATGGGGGAAGGAAATTCGCCTGGGTAAGAAATAAATGTTCCCTTATATATTACACATGTAAAATTATAACTGTAATTATTTGGCCATTGTGCACAAAACATTAAATATAAAAGATATTTAGTACAAAGATTTTTTTTTATGATAATGATAATGGTAAATTCTGCAAAGGTAAATATTATAAAATCAAGTATTTTGTTATTAAACAATTTTACTTATCATTGATTCCAATGACAATAAGATTTGATTTGTTTAAATATTAAGATATCAATATTTTTATCCGAGAACTTTTTGATTTCCATAGAGTATACTGTTGAAATCTAGTTCATCTTGTTTTGTAACATATAATTATATTTTTCTTTTAAGGATTAATAGTTTGTCTATTAAGTTTTTTAAAGAAGTTTTGGATAAATCCCATTTGTTGAATAGACATAATTTTGAAATTTTGCTGGATAATGGTTTACTAGAATTTGAAAAAGTTCTTCAGAGTCAATCTTCCTTTCATAACTATCCAAATATAGTCCCTCAAGTTGTTCACATGATACCAAAATTTGCCTTACATCTTTGACATCAGAAATTGAAGTAGCTAGGTAATGCAAACTTTGATAACAGTATTGAGCTATTGTTTCATTATGTTGTGATAATTTTTTCTTGCCATTTGGCCAGAACCCATATAAATCAAGAACTTTGATTTGTGAACAAAATTTTGTTAAAATTTACTAAGAACATTCAAAGATGGCAATTTACTTCCAATCCTAAGTATTTCCAGTCCTTTAAAAGTGGCTGACATACACATATCTCGGAAAAGGTCTTCTATATTATCATTCACCAAAATCTCCAATACTACCAGGTTTGAAAAATGACCAATTGTTTCTGGTGGCAAACATAACAATCCTCCAGTAAGAGTAAAATATTTTATAGAACTTGAAACTTTAATTAATGCTTTACTGATTTCTTTGTGTAGTTCTAAATTAACAATATTATAAACAGAACCATATACCACACATTCTAAATATTTTTGTAAAGAAATCAAATATGCCAATCCCCAATTATCACTTTTTAAATCTTTAATTACCAATTTCCTAATAATAAGACTACCATGATCATTTTCATTAATGAAAAGTTCATTAGAGCACATTGATGCTAAATGATAATATAAATGTGATAATGCTATGTTATCACAATGTAACTCATAAATTTGTGAAAAACATTCCCTAGTTCCTGATAAATATAGATGGACAAACTTTCATTAACATTTGATAAAAGTTATATTTAATGATATGGAAGAGAATCTATGTCATCATCATCATTTTTCTTTAGTCTCAAACCACAATCAAATACCCAATCCAGATGAAAAGCTGAAAGCACTCGAATAAAACTTGGATAATTAAAAATTGGTAATGGTAGATGATAAATATCTTCTAAAATAATTGTGCCATCATTTGGTAAAAATTCTTTCCCTGCATGAGCTATCAATGATCTCAATAGTGTTGAGAAAAGTTTAGCACCACGTTTTGAATCAGTCAGTGGATCAAGATATCTTTCAGTGTCTCTCCATAAGATTCCAACTGCCCATGTGCACCATACTCGATTCACCAATAAACATAAATGTGATGAGTTCATATCATCTTCTGAATATTCAAATATATATTTTATGCAGCTGTCTGGTAGTGAAATACAAGTTGTTCTTGGTAAAGAGCATGTTGTTCCTTTCATGTTACTTGATGTTTAACAAATAAAATTGTTAGTGTGAACTTTAAATTTTAAACTAGAGTGATGACAAGTGGTGATAGCCACCACCACCATCCTTATGATTATCTTGTTGTCTTTTATTATGCAACATTTTGTTAAAAAAGAAAAAGAAAGTTGATTATTTGATCAACAAACATGTACACACATTAATTATTTATGTATGGAAACCCCTATTGGACAGACATGAATTGGTTTGGCTCTGAAGCAGATGTATTTATAGGTATTTTTTTTATTTGTATTGATGTGTCTTTTAAGTATTTTAATTGAAATCAAAATGTGGAGCAGATCTTGCTGGGTAATTATAAGATCCTTATCAAGATAGTAAGTACACAAATTGGTATTCAAAAAGGACTGGTGCTCCAAAAGGTGATACACTTGGTTGAATATAACCTTTTTTTGATAAGTCAGTCAATTGCTTTTTTAATTCATCTAATTCTGTATAAGACATCTTGTAGATTGGGCGGATTGGAGGTTCTGTCCCTGGAACAAGTTCTATAGTGTGATCTATGGCATGTTTTGGTGGTAATTTCCCTGGAAGTGTTGTAGGAAAAACATCAGCAAACTCTTTCAAAATCTTGTTTACCTCTGATATAATATCCTTCTTTATTAACATAAACAGCAAAAATTTCTTCAGAATTGGGAATCTTTGAAAATTGTTGTCTAGGGATATAAACAGAATTACAACTTGTTTCACTAGAAGTTTTGTGACCTTAATTACAATTTTCTTGGTACTGTTGTACGTGAAAATAAAATTATGTGAATTTGCAATTTACATATGTGAAATTCAAATTAGCCAATCAGAATTTCACCCCATTCCATAATATTTCAAATTCACATACAACAGTACCATAAATGAAAGTCAAGGTATTTGCTTGCCAATCTATAGTTGGATTTGCATGATATAACCAAGGCTTTCCTAAGATAATATCATATCTCTGTATCTTCATCACTTCATGTCTATTCCTGATGTTTGATAAATTCCTAATTCTAAATTTTTAATTTCTACAATTCTATTTGTTGTTGATTTTCATTCATCTGCTAGTTCTAATTTCATAGGCAAAATCTCTTTTGTGATAATCTTATTCTTTAATACAAAATTTTCATTAATAAAATTTTTAGAAGCTCCACTATCAAGTAATAATCCATGCTGGATATCCATTAACCTTGCCTTTGAATCTCAACAAATTTTCTCAATTACCCTCAGCATTGACCAATTCTAAACTATTAGTTGATGATGGTGATGATGGTGGTGATGAGGATGGTAATGATAACTCTATAGTATTAACCTTAAATTTTGTTCTTGGCCCAACAATTCTTAGTGTAATGGCCTGGTTTCTCACATTTATAACAATTTCCTTTAAAACTTTTTTATTGTTTTCTCTATTGTTGTCATTATTAATATTATAGAAATTTTGTCAAGTTTCTACCTGATCCAATTCCATAGGTACGTATTTACCATTACCATTGTCATTACTATTACAGTCAGGGTTTTTACCAAATTTGGAAATCGATTCTAGAATGATCTACATAATTTTAATAGGCTCTTGTGCATTCATTTCCGTTGTAAAAACTTATGTTTCATGTGACTTTACACAAATAAATTTTGTTGTAATTTTAAACCATATCATAAAAATAAACAAACAAGTATTCATATTTTAATAATCACCAAAGAGTTTGAAATAATCACCCAGACTTCAAAAAGTAAATGAGAGCTAAAAAATTGAAAATTTGCATATTTTTTATGTTGAGTCGCGGAAATTAATAATTTTTTTATAATAATAATAATAATTTTATTATTAGTGACAGAATACCAAAAGATACAAGCCAAAGATCTTCCATGTATTTTTGCTAACTTAGTCGATCTATACACAGATAAGGGCTTGAAACCATGTGCAGTAAAGAAGAATCAAACATGGCGTTATGCTAGTAGTAAAGCAGCAGCTGAAAAACTACAAGCCTGTCATAACTATATCCCTGAACTCATTCATATTTCATTAAATTCTTTTTCTGTTTGTGAGGTACATTATAACCAAGTTATATCTACTAATAAATTTTATGAAACTCTCTCAAATTTAAATACAGGCAAAATTGACACTCCTGTTGTAAAAAAAAAAAGATCATGTGGAAACAATACTTCTAGCATTAATACTGACACAACTGTTCAGTTTACTGAAGCAGAATTTGCCAACAATGAATCTGTTCCTATAGAAGAATTCCAAAGAATAAAAAATTTGTTGGAGTTACATGAACTGGAATGTTGGAACAAATCACAACTTATTGTAGAACTTAATAATGAAATCACACAACTATCACATCAATTAGAAGATCAAAATCATGAAATAGATGATTTAAAAAAGAAATTAATTGAAGTACAGGATCAAAACAAAGTTCCTTATGAGCAGTGGAATTCACATATTGAACAACTGTCACATCAACTTGGAACTCAAACCCATGAAATAAAAGATTTAAAAAAAAAATTAGTTGATTCTTACGATCAATTAACTGAAGCAATGGAAAAAAACAAAGTTCTTGTTGAGGAATGGAATTTGCATTTTAGCAATCAGCCAAAACGTATAAATTCTATTATAGAAATTGCACTTGCTGAACGTGATTCTCTGTATGAGGATATTGAATCATTAATTAGAAATAATAATAGGTTCTCATTAGAAAACATTATGAATTATACTCCTAAAACTTGGTTAAATGGACGTAACCAAGTTATTGTAAAGTTCATTGAAACTCTAACTCAGAATACAAATACTTACTATTCTGATGAATTAAGCCAAGAAAAATTCTTCAAGAGAGCTGTTGCAGTTGATGCAATATATGGTTCACGTCATGGTAAATATGTATCAGAAATTAATCTTGCAGCATCAGCTGTAAAATATTCCATGGTACGTTCAAAAAAAGTCATTAGCATAGATAACCATATAACAAGCGCAGGGAGTTATTCTATGTTTCGAACTTGGTTAGAAGGATTGGCAGAAGAAGAAGAACCTTTACCTAATGGACTTTTGTTCCTTGCATTTGATAATGAACAAAGAGGACAAAAAAATTATCTTGATCGTGGATTTAATACAGTGATTTATCATATAGTCACAAGTTTTGTTGCATTTAATATGGAATCACAGAATGAAATTCAACATACTGATACTCCTTGGTTACATGATTCTTTAAATAGATTACAATATGAAGAAATTTTTGATATTTCTTTTCAAATGGAAGAAGAAATTAATAAAGAATTGTATGCATATCTTTCTGAAATTCTTGGCTTGTTGCATGAGGAAAAATCATCAACAACTAATAATATTGAAGCTCTTATTGCAAATAGTGTTTCAAATGATAATTGTAACAAACAATGTCTAAGCTGTGGTGAAAGGAACATTGAGAATCGAAAACAAACTTGTCCAATATGCAAAACTCAACTACTTACCTTGACAGAATTACAACAACAAATTACAATAGAACCAGAAATAGACTTATCTGATCAACCATTAAAGCCAACTATTTTTAAAATTCATAGGTTTGAAGATGAATACAATAATACTACCAATCCATGTATTAGTGCCACTCAAATACCAATTGCTGATGAAGGTGTTAATGTTCCTGGATTTTATGTTCCTGATCCAATTAACATCAATCCTAATTCAATTTCAAATGTTGAAAAGGTTCTCCATCACATAAAGAAAATATCAGGAATTGAGGATGGAACATGTAAATGGATTGCAGTAGAATGTGATGGTGTTCCATATCATCATATTATCAAATTAAAAAGAAGATCAGAAATTCCTTGGTTGGTTCCTATACCTGGACAATTGCATGAAGAAATGAATATGCTTCGAGCATATGTTGAATTAAATTGGTAAGTTTATAATTTGTTTTATTTAAAATCCATAATTATATTTATATTGATTTATTATATTTATATTAATTTATAATGTTTATATTATATTTATATCATATATATATATATATTCAATTTAATTAATTTTATAATGTTTATATTAATTTATTATATTTATATTAATTTAATTATATTTATATTAATTTTATAATGTTTATATTAATTTATTATATTTATATTAATTTAATTATATTTATATTAATTTATAATATTTATATTAATTTTATAATGTTTATATTAATTTATTATATTTATATTCATTTAATTATATTTATATTAATTTATAATATTTATATTAATTTATTATATTTAAATTAGGGAGATTGATCTTAAACAGTTTGCAATATGTCAAGGTTACAAAAATGATAAACAGCTTGCTTATTTTAAAAAATGTTATGATCATCATAAGTCCTGGGATTCTGTCTGTAACATATATCGTCAAGCAATGTCTCTGGAGCTTATGTGGCCTTATGTAAAAAATCATTCTAATCCATCAGTTGAAGGATACATAGTGTGGGCTAAAGGACAACAGGATCCAATTTATCAAATAAAGTATGAACAGGTGGGAAATTTTAATATTATTTGTTAATTAAATACATAGACTTATTGGATTAAACATTAATAGTTTATAAAAATTGCATAATAGACATTTTATTATTTGCAAGCCATTATCAATTATAGAACAGCTGTAAGAACTAATCGTCCTTTATTAAAAAGTGCTGCAAGAAGAGCCTTTTCTCCAATTTGGTCAGCTCGTCGCCATCCAATTTATCAATTAATTGAAGTTGCAGATGAAGTACAATTAATGCAACTTCATCCAAGTATACGTGATTTGGTGGAGAAATATTGTGTATTATCCAGATCAGGATTGTTTAACCAGCATCAAGGGTTAGATGCAATTTTAGAAGAAGTGAACAAGACATTAAAATCTTTAATACCTCCTGTGCCACAACTACATCATTGGAAAATTGCTGCTCGTAACTTAAAAAAATTTTTTCAGGTAATAAAATTTATTATATATATTTATCCAATTTATAATAAATTTAACTGTGAACCAATTTAAATTTAAATATATATATTTATTAATTTATAATAAATTTAGCTGCGAACCAATTTATTTAAAACAATTGGATATAAAGATGTTCATTCCAATGCTCCAAGAACTCGTCCTGAATCAAGTACAGAATGTCAAAGATTTAGAGTTCAATTAAGAAATCTTGATTTTGTTAATCCAACAAAAATAACATCTATGTATAAAAGCCTGGTTGATGAAAATGAATTGAGTGAACAGTTGAAAAATTTTAGCAATTTAGCAAAAAAGGCTAGAGAAAATTATATTGTGGAAGTATTCTACAATAAAAATACAACTTATTTATCTAAGCCTATTCCAATAACCAAAGAAGAAGCAATTGCCCAGGTAAGTGAATCAAAAATGACAAAACAAGAACTTATCATCAAGTTGGAATCTTTCCTTGAACTAATGGGTGAAAACTGTCGACGCAAATATCGTGGATTTAGATCAAAAAACAAAAGTGATTTGTTAATTATATTACAAGAGGTAAGATGTTTATTTAATGAAGAAAATGAAATTAATGATTTGGTTTTTGTAGAAAGTTCAATTTAAATAGTGTGATAAATAAAATGGATTTATCAAAGTGCTGTCCAATCATATAGTAATAGTATGTTAGAAATGTGTCCTAACCTTTTTCATTTTATTAATACTTTATATTTGTAATTTTTTACATTCGCATTTATTAATTTTATTTAATTAAATTAATGGAACAAACATAATTAATTAGTTTCAAAAAAGATAATGTCACTTTTTGATCTAGCAAATTAATTTTTCTAACTAATGGGCAATTAACTGTTAATTTAAATAATTAAATAATTCTTCTATATTGATAATTCAGAGCCAAGATTTAATTAATAAATTTCAAATTTGACAAATATTATTTTGCAATAAACATTTTCATAATTTAATAATAAAATAAAGTAATTTTTTTTTGTTTAATAAAACACTTTTGTAGTCGGAAATTAAACAGTATCCATTTGGTTATCAGGGTTGGTATAGAACTCTGAGGTTTTGTAATTTGGTTTTGATTACTTGCTTTGGTAGAAAGCAATAGTTTAATTGTTGGTTTTGTAAATGTTTTTGTTTAATTTTTTGTATATGGGTTTATTTGTTTAAGTGTAAATGTAAGGTATGTAAGGTGTTGAGACTGAATGGCAAAAGTATTAAGTGTTGACAAGTTATTATTGATTAACCATTTATACAAAGGGTTAACAGTTATTAACCAAAGTCATTATCGCATATTGTATTGTGTTGTGTTAAATTGATTATTGTGAGACTTCAATCAGCAAAGAAAAGCAAAGTATTCATAACTTGCTTTGTGTATTTTTTTTTTAAAAAATTAAATTTGCTTGTGTTACTTTTGAAGAAAATTATTTCTAGAAAATTTTGATAAAACATTCCTTACTATAAAAGGAGGGATCAACATCAATCCATTTATGGTAAAAACCCTGACTGTATTATAGATTGCTACCATTATAATGAGTGTAATGATTATTCCTTTGGGCTCATCCTGAGTGGGAGGATTTTGTATGTTGATTATTGTTTGAAAAAGGTCTTCCCATCCCAAACATGGCAGTATTGTATTGGATGGCACATGCTATGGCTCTCTATAATGTATCAGGGGCTTGATATGCCATTTCCATCTTTGTTTATGGTGCGAGCATGCAATCTGAGTTTCCTAGTTAATGGGTTATTTATAGCTCAACACACAACCTACCTGCTGACTTACGGTTGATTCTATTGTTTGACATACAGCCTACCTGCTGACTTATGGTCAAGTTTCCTTTATTTATATATATGTATGACACACAGCCTACCCGCTGACTTATGGTCAAAGATTAATAATAAAAATAACTTTTATCCTCCTGGATAAAAGGGTCCCTAGGTTCTATGTAAATGATTATATCCCAAGGCGTCCCCTTGAGATGTATCTGAATAATTAAAAGGGTTCCCAACTAATAATTAAAGGTTGGCCAGA
>CAUDNR010000113.1:90041-114535 GCA_958430865.1 Entrophospora sp. SA101 | reverse complement strand
AATCAGAAATTAATAAGACAATCATGATTATTATCATTATATTTGTGTGTAGTAGTCCTGCTCTAAACCTGAAAACACCATCATCAAATTCATCATCTTTGAATGATTTAAATACTCAAACTTACGAAAAATAAATGATTTATAAAGAGGAAGTAAAAAAAGTAATATTGCTTGTAGGTATTTTAAAACGAGAAGGTGATGTTGTGTAATACCAAGCAACTCTAAAGCATGGCAATAAAAGAAATTAAGTGCGGAAAAGGATTGATGACTAATAGTTAAAATTAATTTTTTCTCATTTTTATGCATGCGTATATGGTTGGCTCGGTCTAAAGACCTCCTATTGCTGCGCCATATAGCCAAATTTCAAAATAGCAATTTTGTAATTCGTAAGGTTGCTGGTGGAACCTATTCAGATAGTTACGCCGGTTTCGACATTGCACCATTCACCAATCGGCTTTGGCGCAACTGGTGAAATGAAAATCATACTAAATTAATGCTAGTACATAGGAAAAAAAATTTTAAAAAAAAAATTCTTTGATGTTAATAAAGCGAACTTTTCAACTGTAACTAATTAATTGGTAAGCACCGAATATTATTGCAATTAATTGACAAGAATATCCTAATGTTAAGTCATAATCAGCCACATTTGTTAAATAATTGGTACAATTCTAAACATTATTGTCAAACAAATCAGTTTTATATTTTTACTAATTATGCTTAGGAACATTCAGATAGATGAGATTATCTGTATTTTTCTTCATATAAATAAATAAGATTATTTTTAAAAAGAATAAATAACATATTTTTACTACTACAAAGTATTTGTTATAAGAATGTCCAATTTGTTTTGAAAATAATTCTTTACATCAACAATATATTTTTTTTAATTATTAGAATAATCACTCCTTTATTAAAAATATATAATTATAGTAGTGGTATATAATAATAAACATAAAAAAAATAATATGACAACTTCTCACTGGGATGATATAAATGATTTTCTTGAACCATCTTATAATTATGAACTTGATGCTGAAGATGTTTCTTTGTTAAATAGAGATGAAATTAGTTCTTCAATTAAAAAAAAAGGTGGTAGAAGGCTTGATGATATCTGGGAATATGTGAATAAAGGAGAATCATTAGGTGGTGGTCACTATAAAGCATCATGCAAGTGGTGTGGAGGAGGGTGGACAAGAGGAAGACTGCAAGACATGAAAGTGCATTTAGCAAGAATCTGTAAAGATGTCCCAGAAAATATAAAAAACTTATGGCGTAATTATTTAGCCGAAAACACTTCATCTAATACTAAAAATAAACGAACCATAAATCAACCAACTATTACCAGTCATTTCCATTCTAATACTCCAATTTCATCTGCAAAAGCCCATTTATTGGATCAAGCCATTCTAAAAGCTTGGTTTTGTTGTGGTTTTGCTTTCCATACCATAGAAAATCCTTTTATAATTGATTTATTTCAAATTGCTGCACCTGGGTATAATTTACCATCCAGAGAAAAATTATCTGGATTTCTTTTGGAGTCAGAAGCTGCACGGATAGAACAAAAAGTTGAGTTTGAGCTTGATAATGAAGAAAATCTTACATTGAGTACATATTTATTTATAATTTAAAATAATGGGTTGTTATATCATGGATTATTAGAATTAAAAACCAATTTTTTCTTAAATATTAATTACAAATGTTTTTTATTCATTATAATTAGGTCTTGACGGATGGACTTCTCCCACCCATGACTCAATATATAATTATGTAGTAACTACACCCAAACGTAAAGAATATTTAATTAAATTAAAAATTTATAACACAGTCAGTCAAACCAGTGAGTTCATGGCAAATGAAATTTCAAGGGTAATTGAAAAGATTGGATTACATAAATTTGCTGCAGTGGTGACGGACTCTGGATCAAATCTAAGAGTAGCAAGAAGAATAATAAATGAATCATATTCACATGTTTTGAGTTTTCAATGTGCCACACATGCAGCAAATTTAATAGCTTCAGATTTTTGTGAATTGGAGTCAATTAAACCAATTATTTCAAATTGTTCTGCAATTTTAAAATTTTTTCAATCATCTCATATTGCACATGGTTATTATCAAGAACAGTTAAAGGCAATGAAAATCAAAGGTGGTGAAATTAAATCTTATACGAAAACTAGATGGGGATCTTTTTGCATGACAGTGGATTCAATAATAAGATCAAAACCTGTTTTTGATTGGGTAAGGATTTTAATGATAATTCTGGAATTTATATTATTGTTAAATTCTTATATTAATTATTGTTGTTTTATAGATTCTTGATAATTATCCTTCTGTTATTTCAAATGATAATGTGTTCAATTATTTACAAAATGAGGATTTTTATATGAAGTGTTGACAAATTTTTTCCATTTTAAAACCAATAAAAGAATTAACAAATATTTTAGAAGCAAGATCTGCTAATCTAGCTGATTGTTTCATTGGCTTAGTTAAGCTTGCTGCTGCCATAAACCAAATAGATGGTATGAATCCATGGAAACAAGAAATCACTGTGAAATTTAATAGAAGGTTTAATGAATTCACTAATTATTATTATATTCTTTCATATTGGCTTCATCCTTATATCATTGTCTGCATTTTTTTTGTATAAATATATATGTATATATATACTTTTTTATGTAATTGAAAATAACTTGTTTATTTTTTTAGGCAAGGGCTTAAAAAATGATGTATTAGACAAGATATATGAAGCAGCAGCAAGTTTGTGGAAGGTTATGATGAACATTCGTGTATACAATTATTGACATAGATGCGTGCTTGGAAAAGACAGTCTCCACCATATCATTTGTCCTATAATAAAGAAAAGGAAAATCCAACTATGTGGTGGTTAAGTATTAATACAGATAAAAACAATGACCAATTGCAAGAATTAGCCTTACATCTTTATGCAATATCTCCATCTCAAGCAGTTTGTGAACATAACTTCTCTACATTAAAGTGGATTTATGGAGATTATCGAGCCAAATTAAGTATTTACAAAGTTGAAGCAATGTGTAAAATTCATTCATATTATATTTCTAACCTGGTAAAGAGTTGAACATTAATGAAATAAAGGAATAATATATTTGATTCATCAATTACTAATAATTTTTTTGATGATGATATTTATTAATGAACAATCAAAAAGTTTAAGAAATATAAATGTAGGAAATATGGGGCATGGACTATAGAAAAGGGGATAACTACCAAAATCGTGATTTTGAGTTAATGCCACTTCTATGCGTAATTTGCTACAAGGATTAATTTTAGCTTAGAAACCATACCCACTTTACTTAATAAAATTTCGAGATATTTTCCATTTAATTTTTTAAAAACAATAGTAAATTACTTGAAATGCAGATCTTTTTTTTCGATTTTCTCAAAATCGTGATTTTGCAGCTATCCCCTTTCTATAGTCCATGCCCCATATGTCTTATAATCCAAGTGCTCTAGTAGAAAATATTATGAACCAAGATGATTTGGAAAATAATTAGATGAATTGTTTAAAATTTTAACATGATTTATTTGAGTATATAGTAATAAAGATATAATTTTTAAAAATTATAATAAAGTTTTGCCAGTTACCAATTTCCCCAATTTCACCAGTTGCAACAGTTACGGCAATTTCGACAAACATCCTTTGAGTTGCACCATTGGTTGAATAGTTTCACCAGTTACACCAACCGTAACTACTGCAAGCGTGCAATCTGAGTTTCCTATTTAATAGGTTATTTAGCTCAACACACAGCCTCCTCACTGACTTACAGTTGATTCTATTGTTTGACATACAGCCTACTCGCTGACTTACAGTCAAAAATTAATAATAAAAATATAACTTTTATCTTTTCAGATAAAAGGGTCCCTAGGTTCTATATATGTATAATATCCCAAAGGCATCCCCTTGAGATGTTTCTCAATAATTAAAAGGGTTCCCAACTAATAATTAAAGGTTTGCCAGACCATTAACCATTAGAAGGGCTGGGGGGGTCAACCACACTGGGTTTATTAGTTACTTACAGTCAAAGACTATGTTATGTAAGGTTATATATTTATTAAGAGTTATTATTATGTTAATGTTATCAAGGTTGTTATTAACAATACTAACAATTGATTTATTTTTATTGTCCTTTTAACTTGGTCTAAAGCCAAGTGTATTTATACCTCTTGGGGCAGTACAAATAATGTGATATGTGCTACTCTACTCTCCAATAATATGCTTATCAACTAATTATTAATTCTAAATAAATATTTACATCAGATGAGAAGGTTAATAAATATTAATATAGAAATATGAATAGGAATAGTCTTTCATATGACACTGCGCAATCTGCGGCGTAGCCGTTACAATAATATATTTAGCGCATCACATGACTTCCGTAGTAAGTTCGTTCTAATTGGTCAATATTAGCCGGGTAATTGATAGGTCCAAGATTTACTATCTCACAATATTTATATTTACCATGTGATGGAAGCCCATTGATATTAGAAAATTTTATAATAAAAATAAGTATTTTTAATACTGTATCAAATGGTTTAGTTCTGTTACCTACTCTCCCTGTTAATGCATTTTGCCTCTTTTTTTATATCATCATTAGAAAAATGGTTCTAATATTATTCCATCTTGTTTTACCTATGCCATAAATACCCATAAATGCCTTAGAACATATATCTACTCCATTAAATTGGTATTCAGTTTCCATTTTTTGTCTTCTAGCTCCAGTATAATTAAATTCATTTTTCATATTAGCAGCAAGAATACCTTTTAAAAAAATATCCTGTTCAATTTTTTTTAATTCAATGAAGCATTTATACCTAATTTTAACCTCTTCATAATTTAAATTTTTGAAACATTCTTTTCCACAACAACTCTTTTTTTTTAAATTTTCCATATATTTATCTATATCTATATCTATATCTATATCTATATCCATATTATGTTGATCAGATTCTATAATTTCATCATCCTCGATTTTTTTTTTTAAATAAATATTTTTAAATTTTTTAATTTGTTCATTAGATAGAATATCTGTTTCTTGATAACTTTCTTCTGAACTTTCATCTTCAATATCTGATATAACTAGTACTTCTTGTTCAGTTTCTTCATTAAAATCTGCATCTAATGGAAATGATATTTTCATTTTAGAAAAGGATTCCTGTAGGTCTATTAATTCTGGATGAGTTTCATCAAAAACACTGTCAAAAAATAAATGTGTAGAAGACATTTAAATTATGTAATTATTATAATAAAAAGTTTTTTATAATTGTAAATGAGTATAAGGCCGTTCAAACTTGAAGTTCTGTTTAACATCAACCCCCCCCCCTCATTTTTTTCAGAAATTTGAATTTAAACTAACGGTTTGATCATCAAAAAACTTACATAAAAGGAAATTTTACATGATCACAAAAAAAATTTGATTAAAAGAAAAAATTATTTCAACAATCTTATGTGTACATATCATGAAGAATGAATTGTAAAAAATATATGCATTTTAATGAAGAACAAAAAATTGCACATATTATGAATGCAATAATTATTAGATTCACTAATTTATATGACTAATTTATTTTTCTTTTTTTAGATACTTTGTTTTTTTTTTCCCAAGTATGAAATGAATTACCAGCAAGTTCACAATTAGAACAAAGAGGGTATACAATTTGATGCATGTTAAGCAAATCATTGTTTATCTCAACTAATAAATTGCTCCTGCCACAATAATAGCAAATAGGTGGTTTTTTTTTGCGAGATGAATAATATCCATTTTCAATTGGAGAATCACATGTGATAGATTGACAAGTAAAGGCAACATCTTGAAGCATCTGTGAGGTAAGCATCCAACCTTCTATTCCACAAGTGTAGTTATTTTCATCAATTTTGAGCCTTAATGCAGAAATCTGTTGTTCTATCAAAGCTTTCATACTATAAATACATCAGGCTTTCCACAAAAATCACATTCAACAAACTCTCAAATTCGGTTATTATTAAAAATTCCTTGTGGCAAATTACTTGCTTCTGGTTGTTCTAATTTACTTGGACGAAACTTTTCTGAAGTTTGAGTACCATATATGCTAGAAAATTCCCTGTAGTGATCAGGATCTGATATTGATGGTTCAGGATCAGGTAAAAAGTGGAAATTATTATATACTTCAATTGGTAATTCAATTGGTAAACAAACTCTGCACTCATTCCTATTGCATTTTTTAACTTGAAAAGAATACTGTCTAATTTGACAATGAGTGCTCATAAAATTTTTAAGCTTTTGGAATCCTTTTAATTCTACAGATGTAGTATCATTGATAGTAATCTGCTCTTCAATTAATAAGATGGATGCAAATAATGTTTCTATATCTGATTCTAGTGCAGGTGAGCTACTTCTAAATTTTGTATCATGTAATGAAAGATGTGAAGTTCTTTCATTAAGAAAATCTTGTGTTTTTTTCATAGATTCAATTAGTTCTTCTTTGAATATAGAATTTTTTTCAGAACCAATACGTATATCTGATAAATTTTTAAGTTTATCAAAATATTTCCTCGGAGGATTCACTCATGGATTCCCTTTTTAAAGCAACTCCCTGCAAAGCTAGATTTAATATTGACATCATGCATTCTGCTGGATTTGCCCAACTGTGATAAGGAGCAGTTTGAACAGCAGCTAAAAATCAAAGTTTCCTTTTAAAAACAAAGCTAGTAATGATATTTGAACAGAACCATATGTGCATCGATGGTCTGGGCCACCATCAGTATATAGTAGCAATATTTTTGGTTTTGCAAGATGGTTTTGGAACTGAGCACAATAATTGTTGTAAAATTCAGTAGAATGGCGTAGAGCTGAACTTGGTTGTAGGATTGTATCCTTATAAGCTACATATACTTGACCTTTATAAAATGATTCTGTGATTTCATTAGGAATATCGACAAACAAAGAAACTGAAGGTGTTAATGACAATTTTGTGAAATCATGGTCACTGGAATTTAGTATTCCATCTAAAGGTGTTATTGACTGTTTATTTCGTATTCCTGTTGAAGTAGCAACAAATTCACCTATGGGAACTTTGTGTTTATCATCTGCACAAATCAAAGTAGTGTGATCTTTAAATTTGATTGAGAATTCACAGAAGTTTTTCCAGAGTGCAGCACAGTAATGAGCATCAACATGAAATTTACAAAGCTGTCTTGCCTGGACTTTATATCTAATTCTAAACCTTCCTGTATTCCTACTTCTTGCAAATTCACTTTTGGGCCAAAACTGCAGCCTTACCCATTCATTTGAAGGTATTTCAATTTCTGGGGGAATATCACCATTGTATTTATTTCTTAATCTTTCTAAAATTGTTTGTAAAAGATCATTGACAGACATAGCAATTGGCATATACAAAGTTGTAGTATGACTTCTTTCATGTACAGAGGGTGAATTTTCATTAAAATAATCTTCCATCTCATCCCAAAATATATCAAACTTGGTTGATCTTTCTCCAATAGTTTTTCTCAGATCTATCATTATGTCAGGATCTTGCGTATCTAACATTAATTTCATCCTCTCTTGAATATCTTTACTTTGCTCATCATTTGGTTTTGAAACATCACCTGTCAGATCTTGATATAGCACTTTCATTACAGAAGATGATGCTTTAATTAACAAAGAATACTTATTGATTACACTCTTTTTCATTTGTCTAGTAGAATAGATAGGTATTTCTTTATATATTTTTGAAATATTCCTTGCTTCTTTATTTTTATCACGTTCATTAATTGGGGAATTTTCCAAACAAAGTTTAATGTACCTAGATAATCACCATGATAATATCTATACAAAGTGAAAGATGTATCAGTACATATATTTTGAAATAGAGGTAATTTTCTTGTGGTTTTGATGTGAGCAAATCATCAATATTTAAAATCTCATAATAATTAGATTCTTTTAGAAGAGTCACCAAAGGTTTATATTGAGGTGGATACACATCATGTGCTTCATAATCTTTTACAAAAATATCATCTCTTGCATTTCTGGCAGGAACCAGACTAGTATGAATAGATTTCATCCTAACATTGATTCCTTTAAGATAAATAGAATAATCTTGAGTAATTTGTACTAGATGATGAATCTCTTGTATAATCTCTTTCCAATAAGAAAAACTTGTCCATGGTTGTTGAAGAGATATATTTAAAGATTGGATTAGTGCATCTAATTTTTCATGTGAGATTTTGACCTTTTTATGTTTCATATTGTGATAATAAAGATTATAATTACTATTAGAAATATATTCAGGGAGATTAGCTATAAGGTTTGGAAGCCTCAAACCTCTTTTTTCTAGTTTGTGATGATGAGGATCCAAATACCATACCAAATTTGTGATTTTGTTAATGAAACTATTGCCAATTGTCAAATGATTGTTGTTTAACCAGCCTAGCTCTTTTTCTCTGAGAATCTTCAAAAGATCATTAAAAAGTAGATCAGTATGAAATTTTATGATTTTAGGTTGTGGTAATTTCTTTATAATTGTTTGTCTCATCATCAAATCAAATGCTGACTTATCAGAAGTGAAAATATCATTATCATTAATAATTATTGCATTATCATCATAAAATGTGATAGTAAAACGAAAATGTTTCACTTTTAATTGAATGCATGCTTCTAAATTTTCATCAAGTCCATAAATTACATCATGCCAAACTGACAAATCATTATTTTGAAATTCTACTTTTACTTGTAATTCTTCAAGAAACAATGTATCTTTTTTTAGTACTGTATCTAATAAATCCTTGAATTTTTTAGTTTCTTCAATACTAATTAGGCTTGATTTTATGACAGAAATGCCATTTTCTATTACAATAACAAACAAATAAAACCATTTCTAAAAAAATTCAAAAATATTTTTTTCAAATTTTACGCACGCGTTTAAAATATTTATTGTTTATCATTACTTAAAATAGTAAGGTAGATCAAAACGTTTAAATGTTTAAATTTTTACTACCCCCCCCCTCACAATTTTTTCTAAAAAATGATGTTAAACAGATCTCTAAATTTGAACGGCCTAACGTTAATTTATTTATTT
Source organism: Entrophospora sp. SA101 (assembly GCA_958430865.1). Classification (NCBI taxonomy): domain Eukaryota; kingdom Fungi; phylum Glomeromycota; class Glomeromycetes; order Entrophosporales; family Entrophosporaceae; genus Entrophospora; species Entrophospora sp. SA101. Next base: position 105,451 of record CAUDNR010000113.1, on the reverse strand, counting down.
ATAATAATAATAATGATTGCTCGTGTAACATCGTGTAGACTAATGCCCTTTCACTTTTTCTCAAATATCTCAAAACATTTATAAGAAAAATGGGTATAGTTACTAAGCTAAAAATGTTCTTTGTGATGAATTACATATAAAAATATTGTTAACTCAAAATCGACTTTTTGGTGACATGTCTTGTTTCTATTGATCAGACCCAATTAACGTGATCATAATGGCTTCAGTGAAATATGTGCATTTTTATAATGTAAGTGTTTCAGTTTGGGAATGATCTACATGTAAACCAATTGTCATTTGCACAAAAAATTGTATTGCACTTTTTGTCTACAGGATGATATGGCAATTAATTCTCATATTTTTATATAAATAAATGTTATAATTAATCATTCTTTATTTGATATACATTTCCTTAAATATATTTTGTCAAAAAGAGGCCACTTTTGTTGTGATTGAGAAGAGAGAAATCCTTGAGTTTTGTTCTTTAGATTTTCCTTTAGCAGGATTCATTGTTTGTAATTTTCAAATAAGTAAGAGTTGTTACACTCAGAACCAGATAGGTTGTTTTGTCAAGAGATCATAATATATTATAAAGGAAATTTTATTTACTCCAATGTTGCTTTTAAAATATTTGATTTATTAATAATTCTTTTTTTCACTTGTGCTTTGTTGATACCTAAAAAGGCAAATGATTGTCATACACGTGATCAAAATGTCTTACCTGGGGAGTATTCAGCAATTGAAGCTGCAATTTATCGATTTAATCGATTTAATGGCAATAAGTCCTTTTTCTCGATTATTAGAATTTTTTATTTCCTCGCTTACAAAGGACGATTAGTATATATCATTAATTTAAACTCTCCAAGTGTAGAATAACTGACTCTCAATAGTATTTGATTGCATTTTTATTAGAATGATTGAAATATTTATTTAATAGTCAAGGATACATATATGTATCATTAACGTTAACGTCAAGATAATAATTGATGCCACATTTTCTTCACCCACCGAAAGATAAACAAACCTTGAGACTGAGAGGTTTTGAATTAGGTCCTTACCCAAACCTAGAAAATAAAGACATATTGATTGATTGAATTATCCAAAGACATAACGATGAACCATCAATCATTTATTTAAATCACTTGAGATGTACATGGTGGTAATTTTATTGAGACAGTTGATAGACGATTTGTGTTGAAAACGACTTGCGAAATTTACAATCGATAAACGAACTCAAGATCCTATATGTTAATTGTTTATTTTACAAGCACTTACAGAACAAGCAGAACTAAACAATTCTAATTTATCTTAGTGGTGGGTACTTAATAAGATAGTACATATGAATATGGTTAAGGCGAAAGAATTTATATAATATCAGAAGTTGATGGTGTTATTTAATTTATTAAGAAAAAAATGTGAAAATACATATAAAATCGAAATTCAAATTTTTATATTTATTTGAAAGTTCCGGTTCTTGTGACGAAAATAAAATAAAATCAATATTTCAAGATTTCAACATCTTTTAAAGAACCACGAGCTTATTGTGTCTGAAAGATCACAATTATTGGTCCTTTCAAAAGTGGACATACAAGTTGGTTGTCCAACTCAAACTATGAAAAGTATAATTCAGCGTTATGGAATTCTGAAACACCATTAGGCAAAAAAAGAAGTGGTAGACGAAATTGCTTGGTGATGCTTTAAAGAAATTGTTGCCAATAATAGAGCTACTATTAATGATATCTACTAGCTTAAATGTTTCGATTAAAACAATTTTCATGAAATTGGTTTATATTCGCATCAATGTCACTTCTCAACGCCAAAAACGACTTGAACGGTGTATTGATCGATGAAACCGGGAAATAAGACAATGTAGAAGTGTCACATGGAGTGATGGACAATAGAAATTCGACGCGAAAATGGACTCGTTTTAATATCGAAAATTTGTAACATATGGTAAAGCATGACGGAGAGAATCATGGTTTGGAGTTTCTTTACAACTAAAGCATTAGGACTATTTGTGAGGGTAGAAGTGTCAGATAATGATTTTTACAATAAATGTAATTGGCGAATCGGTTAAATCAATAAAAAATTTTTTTTTAACCAATTGAAAAAAATACTTGGCTAAAATTTGGTTTGAAAAATTACCTGTTTTAGTTAATATGTTGGCCAATCGATGAATCCGTTTTATCAATAATCCAATTAATTGAACTAGAAACCGATTACTTGAATTTCAACTTGATGATTTTACTATCTACAATAATACTAATACTGTAATAGATCTCGCATGCAATCAAAAAATTATGAGTTTGGGAAATGACTTGACAACAGGTGAAAAAACCATGAAAATAATATTCAAGGACATCAGTAACACATATTGAGCAAAAGAGAAATGTTGCAGATACAATTGCTGGGGGGTATCTGATTGGTATTCATCTTTTCCTCACGGTACTTGCCCATTCGTCGATATTAAGCCTTAGGTGATGTTTACCATCCATTTGGAGCCGCAATCCCAAACAACATTTGGAAATAACCAATTGATGGAGAAATCTAGTAGATTTATATGTGCTCATGAGTTGTTTTGATATAGGTGATTGAGTTAATAAATTTTTACCCATAGAAATAAATGGTTAATTAAACAACAATTCACAAAACCTGAACCAATGTGGTATACCACATTTCATGCCAAGGAGAAATGGAGAATTCCAATTCTGATGCGTCAGATAGATAAATATAATATCTAGTACACATAAAATCCATTAATGTCTATATTAATAAATTTATTAAATAGCAAGTGAATCAATTACGAAATTTTTTTTTTGAAAATAATGAAATAAATCATTCAATATCTAGTTAAAATTCATCCAACAAAAAAAAACTTTTGAATATAATATTTTATTATAGTAATAATGATCCAACCTCCAGAATCTCGATTTTTCCACTGTGATTTTTTAAATTTTTTAAAAAAGGTTATTTCTAAGTAATAAAGACTAATAATATTGATTTGAGCAATTCATAGAAGATAAACTTATATCTAAATTAGGACGGGAAACAAAAATATGGAAAAAAAAAGTGGTGGAAAAAAAAATGCCAAAAATAATATCATCTTATTTTCATTCTGATAATTCTGGCAAAAGCCAAAGATACACCAATGCACCAGGAACTTTGTTGGGAGGAGCAAATAATAATAACAATGATAATTTTTTTACACTAGAACAAATTCTGAAGGTGGAAACTATCTGAAATCGGATATCTAGATATTCATCTGCAATGTCTATGAGCAAAAAACAATGTCAATAAACTTTATGACATTATTTGAAAGAGTTGAAAGAGTTGCATTCTAATTAATCTAATAAATAATAGTGTATAGCTAGCTGGTTTGTCGTAACTATGTAATTATTTTAATGAAATTATAAAAACTTTATATAAAGAAAATAATAAGGTATTATCGTGTGTGAAATCGAGAGGGCGCAAGGACGTGTGTAACATTATTAGCCAATCAAATTTGAATTTCAGGAAATAGTTTCTAAATTTATACTAGTTACACAACAAAATTTACTGGTGCGGATCACCCTTTTTTGACCAATATTTAATTTTATATTTGTGATTACCTAAAATTTCCTTTTTTGGTCAAAAAACACACATTCATATGGAAAAATGTTGCATTAGAACGAAGTAGAATTTATGAGATCATTAATTAAAAATAATGACATAAAAATTACAGCATTAATTCATTTTTTACAAATACATAATTGGTAATATATACTATTATACTATTTACAAAATATATAAATTGATTTTTTTTTTCGTTAGAAAATAACAAAATATTTTGAAATAAATTTTTTTTAAAAAAAAAAAAACAATGAATAATATTGCTGCTCGTAAATTATTATTTACACGTTCTTATTCGAGAAATTGCTTAAAATTCAACATTTTCAAGAATAATGAAATTCACAAGATTAATCAAATCAAACAAATAAATCGATCATTATCTTCAACTACTACAATTTACTATAAAAAGAATCATCATGATTCTGTATCTTCCGATTCATCGTCACACGATCCATTTTATTTCAATCCGGAGCCATTAAGAAAATTAGGTCCTAAGGACAAAGACCCTCATAAAATAGGTCCAACTCCAGATAAATCATTAACCGAAGGTCATACAGTCAGCAAAGCAAAAGAATCTTTAGGTATTAAACGTGATAATAATAATATAATTGATAAAGTAAAAAATACTGTTGATCGTGTGACTACACCTGATTCTGATGTACAAGCAGCGGCGGCAGCTAGTAGTCTTAAAGAACGTGCTGATTATTTAAAATCTCAGCGAACCGAACAAACATCAAATGTTCAAGATAAAGAAACCCTTAGTGACAAAACAAAAGGAACAGTTTCTAATTTACAAGATAAAACCGGTGATTTAAAAGATCGAGCAAAAGAAGCCGTCGGCGGTTCTTACGAAAAAGTAAAGGAGATTGCCGATGATGTAAAAAACAAAGGCGAAAAGGCTGCCGAAGGAGTCAAAGACAAAAGTCAAGAAATTGCTGAAGGTGTAAAAGACAAAAGCAAAGGGTCCACCAGCAATTTAATAGATAAAACTATAGAAATTACTGCAAAAGGAAAAGAGACTACTAACAATTTAATAGATAAAGTTAAAGAAGCCGCAGAAGGTGTAAAAGACAAAGGCATAGAAATTGCTTCGAAAGGCAAAGAAGTTGCTAGTAATTTAATAGAGAAAGCTAAAGAAAGTGTCGAGGGCATAAAAGAAAAAAGTATAGAAACTGTTAATAATTTACAAAATAAAGCTGAAGGTGTTAAAGAAAAAAGCAAAGAAACCGCCAGCAATTTGCAAGATAAAGCTAAAGAAACCGCCAGCAATTTGCAAGATAAAGCTAAAGAAAATGTCGAGTGTGTAAAAAAAAAAAGCATAGAAACTGCTAGCGATTTGCAAGATAAAGCTGAAGGTGTAAAAGAAAAAAGTAAAGAAACAGCCAGCAATTTGCAAGATAAAGTTAAAGAAAATGTCGAGGGTGTAAAAAAAAAAAGCATAGAAACTGCTAGCGATTTGCAAGATAAAGTTGAAGGTGTTAAAGAAAACAGCAAAGAAACCGTCAGCAATTTGCAAGATAAAGGTAAAGAAACTGTTGAGGGTGTAAAAGAGAAAAGCAAAGAAGGTGCTAGCAATTTGCAAGTTAAAGCTGAAGGTGTAAAAGAAAAAAGCAAAGAAATGGCCAGTAATTTACAAGATATGGGAAATGATAATATGAAAGATTCAGGGAATGCGGACATAGAAAGCTCGCGTGAAAAAAATTTAACTCCAAAAAATGCTCAAAGGAATACTGATGTTTTGGAAAACACTGATCATAAACGAGATGATTTAAATGCTAATATTGTGAGCAAGCTTTATCTTTTATTTTATTAATTTTTTATAAATGTTTTTTAAAATTAATTAATTAACATTATATTAATTTAAAATTAGGGAATGAACGAACAAATTGGAAATTGGGTAAAGATATTATTATAATCAGCTATAAATTTAAAATAGCTTTAAATTAATTAATGAATTAATTAACATTAATTAAATTAGGACACGAGTGATAGAAAAGAAGACAAAAGATCTGCTAGTGAAAATCCACCAAGATCATCAGATCCCAATTTAGCAAACCTCAAAGGAATTGATCGTTATCCACATGGCCCGATTAAAGAAATCACACAGGCCGTCCAAGATGTTTGGAAAAGTGCCACACAAAATTCAGTAAAGAAGGATTGATTAATTAATAATTAGCAGAAATAACATTCATTTTATATTCGATTATATTAAAAATATGTGCGCGCAAAAAAATTATGCAAGGCTATATAATTCTTTAATCTTTCTATCACCAACTTTAATAATTATTACTTTGGCCACTAAAAGTTTAATTGATGATATGAGGTTGTTGATAGTGATAGTAATTTGTGAGGGAAATTTCATATAGACGAAGAATTTACAGGTGTTACAAAGTAAAGTTTTTTATTTTCTGATTAAAAATCAAAAAAAAATGTATCAATATATTCTTTGATGTTTATTCCATCTTATAAAATAAAAGGGATATAAATTTGAGGCAAAAAAGTATAGTGCTATTTTCTTGTAAAATTTTTTAATAGTAAAATCAGCACTTAACTTTTTTTTACCGATCATTTGATATGAAACCTCTCTCATTTTTTTACTATTCATTTATTCGCGAATCATCAATTAAAGATTTAGAAGAAAAAACTCATACATCATTTAATTTTTAAATTTATTTGCTATTCACACATCATCTCTGGTATTTATTTATTTACAACATAATAATGTAAATAATCCTATTGCAATCTTGCCATCAAGATAATTTTAAAATAAAAATCTGACAATGGTCACAGTGATGAATGTGATCTTATTATATATAACCAATTAACAATAATAATCATTATTGTAATACTATTTATTCTTTTGACATTTTTATTAATATTGCTAATATTAATACTATACATGAATACTGTGAGGAAATTAGTCACCCAGCATCTAAAAATTTCAAAAATTATTTACAGTATTACCAAAGAAAAAGTTACAACTATATAAAACCTTTGCTAATTAGTAGTCTAAACAATAAAGAACATATGGAAATTTAATCACTAAAAGAGTTTATAATTTTAGAATGATAATGATTAAATAATGAATTCCCTGATTCATTAGAAAAAATAAAATCAACCCAACAATTCCTTTAATGTTTTCAATAATGTGACATTATCCTCAATTGTTCCAACTGTAATTCTTAAACATCCTTTACATCCAAGTTCATTTCCTCGATATCTCACCACAATCCCATGATTATCTGCCAATTCTTTGTATAGCCAATTGGCTTTTTCATTACTTGGTTTTTTATTATTCTCATCTAATATTTGAACTAAAATAAAATTTGCATCATTGCTTCCTAGTATTTTACCAATTCCTTTAATTTCCTTGATAGACTTTATAATTTTAATTTGTTCATCTTTAATCTTTTTGACTATTTTATACATTTTATTTATATTTTCATCTGACAATGCATTTAAAGCAGCTTTTGACGTCAATGAATTTATGTTATATGGAGCTTTTGTATTATTCATTAATTGTACAATTTTAGGATTTCCAATTCCAACTCCCAATCTAAATATAAAAATCATAAGTAGGTATATATATGCATGAATGTATATTATATATTGTGTAATTTACCTAATTCCAGCCAGTCCAAAACTTTTGCTTAAAGTTTGCATAACAAATAAATTTGGATAATCTTTCACCCAATCTACAAAGCTTGCATTTTTACTTTTATCAACAAAATCAATATATGCTTCATCAACCACCACTATTCCATTTAAATTTGGATCTTCTAAAATCAGTTTAACATCATCTTTAGATAATAATGTGCCAGTTGGATTTCCAGGTGAGCAAAGAAAAACTATTTTTATATTTTTATCTTGTTTTAAAACTTTGGAAATCTATAAAATATATACAATACAATAATGAATTAATCTATTATTATTTTTTGAAAAAATTACTCAATAATCACCTCATCAGTCTTCAATTGAAATCTTCCTTCTTCAACATCTAAATCAACCTTGACAGTTGCAACGTCATTTATATTTGCAGTTATTAAATACATTCCATATGTTGGAGGCGTAATCAATATTTTGTCTTTACCAGGTATACAAAAAACTCTCATCAATAAATCAATAATTTCATCTGATCCAACCCCCAAAAATAAATAATCAATTGTTGGCATGTTACGAAACTTTAATAGACGTTCTTTAACCATAACTTGATTTGGATCTGGGTATCTATTCAATTCTTCATTATCATCATTCATCATTCCAAATGAATTTTCATTGGCATCTAACAAAATTCCATTTGAATAATCATCTCTTGCACACCGATAAGGTTTAAGTGCAAGAATGTTAGGACGAACAATTGATTCTAATGAAAATTTATTGTGCATTTTTTTTTTTTTTTCTCAAGTCAAAAATCAATCAGTTCAAAGCAACAAGGCTGATTTGACTGATTGAGGCTTAGGACCGTATTTAAAAACGCCCCTTATTGTTATTTTTACAATTGATTTCATTGAAAATCATTTCCAGATATTTAGATAAAGTGTAACTATGACGCATATTAATTAATATACATATAAAACATGTCACCATATATTTTTTTAACCGATCAAAATAAAGAATGGGTTCTTATGTAGCACAGAAAGAATAATTTTTTAATTTTTCAAAATCAATTCAAATTTCAAATTTCTCTAAATTAAGATGGTAAGCGTTATATATAAACCTAACAGAGTCGTTGAAAATCAAAGATACTTCCAAGTAAGAAGAATATATATAATAAATAACCTTTATATAATTTACATATAACAAAACTTGTATTAACAACAAAAATAATGTTATTTGGTAAAGGCTGATGTTCATCAACCTCTTTGGTTACGTGGAAGTGGTATTAGAAAAGGCTTCTTGTATTTACACATTACTTTTATTACAGTTGGATTTGCAAGTGCTGTATATGGAATTTCAAGAATGGCTAGGGTAAAAAAATTTTTTATGATTCTTTGAATTTATAATTTTATAATTATTAATTAATTAATACATTATTCCGTTTTTAGGGAAAGAAATCATAATATAATATTTATAAATTTATCATCATTATTATATGATAAGCAGCAAATTCTAAATTAAAATAAAATAATATTGAAGTCATAAAATAATAAAATGTTATTGAGGAATTTTTAATTGCAAAAAAAAAAATTCTTTGTAATTATCAATAATATATACGTCACATTTTTTTTTAACTTTTATTTTTATATTTTCTTTTACTAATTTCATCATCCCATTCTTTTCTAAACAGAAAATTTTCTGTAACATCTTTACCACCATTATTATTACTATTATTAAATTCTTCATAATTGTTATTGTCATCATTTTTATCATCATTTTTATCATCATTACCATTACCATTACCATTATTATTATTATAAGTTGGTAAAAGACTACTAGGTCCTGAACTTGAAAATCCTAAAGTAACTCCTTGAAGAATATTTTCATTATGACAAGATGTCTGTTTTGATGATGATGATGACGAAGGTGGTAAAGATGAAGGTGGAGATTGTGAAGATGGAAAGGATGTATTAATATTATTACTGACACTAGTACTATTGTTGGTGATAATAGTTTCTGGAGGAGATGGTGGATAAGCTTGATGGTCAAGTTCTCGTTTATAATATTTTATATCATAAGAATGTCTTCTTTGCATTCTCATCATCCCTACCCGTTCCTTTGTCTCATTTTTATTATCATCACTAATCGTAGGATTGATTGCTGAATAACTTCGATAATTTTGAATTCTCTTAAATTCTTCTTGTTGTCTTTCCATTATTATTTAAAAATATTTTAAGAATAAAATTAAAAATTATAAAATTAATTATAAAATTAAAAAATCATTTTATTTAAAATCATTTTTAGGAAAGTGTGATTTTAAATAACCTGTTATAGTTTTGATAAATATTACCAACTTGATTACTTTTATGGTTAAGATTTAATAACTTAAAAATAAAATCGTTGACTATTTTGTTCAACTAGATGACGTTATGCTTTTTTAAAAAAGAAAATTTCTAAAAGATATGTATATTCATGAAGAAAACCAAATCTAATTAATATTAATATTAATGCAATTTTTTTTGTAATCAGCAACTACTAAAGTACATACCGCTACTCCTCTTCTGTTTTCAAAGGCATAGATACCAAATTTGCATAAAAGGTAGTATACACGTTATTATTTAGAGCTATGGAAAGCTTTAATGGCTGTAAAAATACCAATTGTGTCAATATGTCTTGACGTTTAAGAGGCCAAAAGATATAAACAACGTTTTAAATTGGTCAATCTGATCCATCTTATAAATAATATTAATAGTGAATATAATAAATAAAAAATCTGAATAACTTATGGTAATAAAAAAATTGTTATATTAACTCCACAATAAACATAGCACAAGAAACATCAAGCACATGAACTGTATTGATTTCAAAGCTTCATTCCTACAGACAAATTCTACCACATACAAGATGCGTTATATGTTTACACAATTATATGAATATAATTAATCGTTAAATTTTTTTTGTATAAAAAAATTAAAATAATTTACTTATTCTTGCATAAAATTGTGTAGTGTGGTAATTTTTCCATATGATAGGTGATGTCATGGACTCTACCCTTAAATGTTTTCATATAATAATATTTAATATATATGATACATTACCTTGTCACCGTGATAAATTTCAGCAGTCTATAAAAAAACTTTTAACTTGACGTCTTTGCATTACGAACTGATAAATTAAAATATGTTCTTCACGAATCTGGAATATATATAATATATATTGAATGCCAGACTATAAATGAGGATTTAATTTTGTCGTCATCATCATCATTTATAAATGTAGATGTGATTTCATCATTGTCTTCTTCTGAAAAACCTCCAGCAGAGGAAAGCACTAAAATTAGATTTTATCCTGATCCTGAGGTTATTAAAATGGATTGGTACTGTGCGCTAGATGTACAATTAATGCTTTAGTTGCAATTAATAATAAGAAAAATTAATATCATAAAATTTACATCTAATGACTCTAACCTCAAATGGTTCTTGATACACCCATTGTATTAGAGATGATGCATTTAATGATGTATTAAACAATTATAAATCAAGCATTTGGATTTAGATCTAAAAATGACAATGTACAATCAATTACCCATTTAACCAAGAAAAATTTAATAGTTCAAATAAAAATTCAGGTCAGGTAGAGGAATTAACACTACCAATTATTGTGAAATTTTATCCATTACAAAAAATTTTGATTTTCAAGTTTATTTAAAAACCTCATTTGGAACTTTATTAAACAGTTGGATTATCAATTTACCTGTACAAGGTGACACTTTTAGCTTTTCCTGGCCCTAAAAATGTCCAAATCCCAGCCTTAATATTAATATTATACCATTCATTTTAGTAGCTTAAAATGACCATTAGCTCAGAGTTATGATAACGGCCACCATTATCTGATATTATGGATACCATTTAAGTTTATTCACAACTGAGACAAGAACAGCATGAAGAGCACCCTTGTGCGTCATTTGACCAATGATCAAATGTACTAATATCTAATTCATCATCTTTAATTTTTAGTATATAATAATATACTATGCAGAGTCCATTCCCTCTTACCAGAAAATTTATCCTTAGCTTGCTTCACAAACAGATTTTAGATCAATACACATTCTATAATCTACTACTAAAACTGCATCTTCATAACCAAATTCTCCAAGTATAAAAGAAAAATTGTGAATTCAATACACATTTAGTCAAGATAATAGCAAAGGCTTTCCTGTGCATATCCAATATATCATTAGATGTTTTACCAATGTAAACTTGTAAATTTTCAAATAGAATCACAGTTTTAACAAATATCTGCGTGTTGTTCTTTGCAGATATCAAGGCACATTATAAGAGACAGTGTGAAATGAAAAGATCATGGTTAGGTTGAGGTTGCCGTCCTTTTTCAATTTTAACTTTTTTATATAATTCAGTTTCATGTGTCTTCTTGACAGTTCAATTCTATTAATAACATTGGCCTTGCATAATATTCGTGTTAAGTTTAATTTTTGTAAATTTAAGGAAAATGTATTTCGGTTTATTTTGAGCTCTTTATCAAGATTATTTGATGAAACCAGATGAATTAGATCTTCATAACATTATAACATACTAAAGCGTTTGACATTTTAATTGTGCCATACAGAAATATCAATTGGTGTCATTTCGATATGTTACAGAATACTTATCCAAAGAAAGTGCTTTTTTTTTGTATCCTCAAGTATCCCATCCTTTAAAGGAAATGAAATCTATGCCAAATTTGGCGTAGATTTTCGAGTTACCCCACCAAACGGAAAAATTACTTGGACTCTATTTTTTTTTTAGAAAAAGGCATTTTTTATACATATCATCATTTATAATTTAATATTAATTATTTTTTCTTCGGAAAAAAAAAAAATAATGCGCAAAAACATGTATTCAAAAAAAATCCAAAAATTTTTGTTTTTTTTGAAATTCACAATTAGAAAAAGTCATTATCCGGTATAAAATCGCAAAGTATGCGAAGATGCTTGTTCTAATAAACAAGGTTACTTGGGGAGAAAAAACAATTTAGAATACAGATATTTACTTTAATTTGTACTAAAAATTTCTTCCGAATTTGGACAAAATCCTTTAAATATTATTACTGTGATATTCTAAAAAACAACTTCTTTTTGAGTTTAAACATAAAGCAACATCATATAGAATACAAAATATATGTGAGTGATTATCATTAGTTGTAGCATTTATTCCTTCTTCCTGCCTTTGATATTTACAATACTCACATACAATCCTATTTGCTCTATATTTAGGAAAACGATTTCCTGGTGTCGGTCACTATAATAGTATTTTTTAAATCATATCATTGAAATTTTGGATCAGGCGATATTTGAAAACATTTTTACACCACACTCGGAGTTATACTGAAAAAATTTTATTTATGTAATTGTAAATCTACGCCAAATTTGGAATAAATTTTCTTTAAGGGATAACGTTGAAAAGTTTTGCTTTGTAAGAAGAACTCATATTCACGATTGATTTATTTAAGAAGAAGTTTTCCGATTTGTTTTTTACTTTTTTTGATGAAATGTATATATAAATTTTGGGTCAGTTATCAACTTGATAATGTTTTACAGAGATATTAAGCCTAATACTAATAATACGTTTATACTAGAATACTAGTTGGTCCATTATCGGAACTATTGTATTTTCACTGGGCGTTCACAAATAACGAAAATATTAGTAAATTGAAAGCGAACGTCTAGTTTGGTTTTAATGTAATCATGATAATCTTTATTATATTCACTATACATATATACAAATAATTTTCAATCTACTGTTTATTAATTAGAGTACTGTAGTTTATTATTTAATAAAAAAAGATGATATCTATTTAAATATCTACCAAATGTACTAAAACGCAAAGCGTAAACATTTGAAGCTCTCGCAGCTACCATAAGATCGGTTAAAGGTAATAAAAACTTATACATTATTTTATTGTCTACTGGGTTCTTAAGTGTCTTATAAGGTTCAAGTAAAGGATAAAAATCCGAAAGCATGTATAAACAAGGGAAAGCTTCAATAAGAGGACCAATCAATTCATTGTCTTTCTTAACATCGCTAGCGATAAATAATTTCGGAATTTCGTTTGTATGAGGTTGAGCTTTGCATGAATAATTTGAATATGAAATTTGTTGAAAACTTGATAAATTCGGGAAATCATTACCGACATTACCGATAAATTGTGCGAGATGACGATCTTTATCTCTACGAAAACGACTGTCGCCGAGTCTAGCATGAATCGTTATGAAATTCAAGAATCCATCTAAATTATCAACAATTTTGTCAACAACTTCCAACATTAATTTATTATTTGGCATCATTGTTGATCTTACTTTGTCCCTGAATGTTATAGCATCACTTGAATCAAGGATCAATCTATTCGATCCAAACAAACTACCAAAATATAAAAGCTTTTTTTTATTATTCTTAAGAGCCAGTAAAGACTCGAAATCCCAATTTGGTTTATCTTTTAACCTTTTAGCGCCAGGAGTATCAGAATCATAAAATGAATGATTGGTGTGATATTTGAATGATTTGTGAACTTGGTTTTTAGGATCGCTTATATTTAAAAGCTTAAATAATGTCTTCTCGCTGTAATCTGCTACAGGCAAAGTCTTGACATTATATTCTTTGATAATACTTAAATCAAATAATTTATCCCATTGATAAAATGTATAAGATTCATGAAATTTAATACATTTAAATTTTTTTTTAGCGTCTTTACAAACAATTTCTACTGGTTCTGGTCTCAGTTCTGTCAAAAGTTTTTCCAATTGGTGCATTGGTTTTCTGAATCCAAGTAAAGATGGTGGAATAACCAATGTTCTGCCTAAAAACCAAGATACAACTATAGCATTCTCTAAAGCAATTCTTTGATTGTGAAATCCACTATGAGGAAGAAATGTGAGATAAAGTTCTTCATCGTTTGTTATTATTTCGATATTATCACTGCTGGTGGTATGATTATTTTTATCATTACTATTATTACTATCACTACTCTCGTTATTATCACTACTACTATTATTATTACTATAAATATGAGTAATATTATTTCTATGGTGGAAATATGATACACTTCCATCCTCTGGGCATGTAAGTTCATCAAGTAAATAAATTAATCTAAAAGACGCGAATATTAGGATCGTTATTAAATATCCTTTAAAGAATATTTTTGGAATATAAAATGACTTTAAATACGTTGCATTTGGATATTTATTTATTAGGGCGATGTGGGTGAGTATAATCAATGTCAAACACAACTAAAGGAACTTTACAGATTAAATATTCCAGGTCAAATGATAGAGTTCATGGCATATAGACTCCTTTACTTTGTGTACACAAGAAATCGTTCAGGTAATCTTTATATCATATTATATTAACATAGATTCTTTTTCAACATTATGTTTAAAATTAAAAATAATTGTAATTGCATTATTTAGATATTAATGCATTAATAGCTGAACTTACTGATGAAATGAAAGAAAATAAAGCAATTAAACATGCATTAGATGTCAGGTCAGCATTGGCTACATCAAATTACCATAAATTCTTTGATTTATATTCAAAGGCGCCTAATATGGGAGTATATTTGATGAACCTTTTCGTTGAAAGAGAAAGAATTGCTGCTTTGAAAATTTTATGTAAATCGTAAGTAGCGTTTAATATATATATTTTTTTTGTTGTTACTTATTTCTAAAAAAATATTTTATATTTACATTATAAAAATTTTTTTTTTGATCCGCAGATTTAGACCAAATTTGGATTTAGAATTTATACGTTCTGAATTAGCCTTTGAAAATATAGAAGAATGTATAAAATTTCTTTCAGATCATAATGCCTCTCAATATATTATATCAAATAGCACATTAGAGACTAAAGGTGCACAAAAACCAATTGATGCGTGTAGTAAGAAATTTGAAAAGGTTGACATCAAGGGACAGATTTGAAATTGAAGTCGCTGCCAATAATAATTTATTATTATTTATCATCGTCATCATCACCATCACCATCATCATCACCATCATCATTGCCAAAAACATACATTTTTTTCTTTTCCTCTTCTCTCTCTCTCTCTCTCTCTCTCCATCCATAGAGGATATATAAAGTGACATTCAATCACCATAATTATCATCATTATCATTATCATCATCATCCATCATATTCATTAGACAATTAATAATG
>CAUDNR010000113.1:61230-83289 GCA_958430865.1 Entrophospora sp. SA101 | reverse complement strand
ATTTTTTTTCATGTTTCTTTGTTCAATTATTTCCAATGATCTGCAAGTGTCCTTATATTTATGACCAGTGAGTGTACGATTGGTTTAATTTAATATTAACAATTAATTTACTTACAATGTATAATTTAATGAAATTTTTTGTTTAATAATTCCCTTATAAATGTATCTTTTTTTTTTAATTTAAATAATCTAAATCCTGACAAACTTGGGGTGAATTATTGGATTATTTATTAATACCAAACAATTTGATAACGGAAAATAAAGAATGGGCCCAACAAAATTTAAAATTGTATTTATCAATTTTCATCAAGATATCAACGCTGAAAGATCACTTTGAAAAATTATTCTTAAAATTTAAATGATTACAAATATATTGGAAAACCAACGCTTCTATCTATTTAGAAAAAGATGTATTCAATGAGCAATTGGATAAATTCAAATTTAAAAGAAAATGTTTCAAAGTGAAGCGAAGACAATTTCAAGAAATTAATAAAAAGATTACTATGCTTTTGCAAGTTTGATTGATCAGAAAAGTTCATCGTACATTCATTTAAAATATCTCGAACTTTGTTGTTAGAGTAAAATGAAAGTACTCCATTAAAGCTTTCTAATGAGTACCACATTATATTGAAATGCATTTTCTATTGTGAAACTACGGCTATTCAAAAATGGTATTAGTATATATTTATAAAAAACGTGATAATATCAGTAAAATTCATGTAGTTAAAATATAATATTCCGTTCAATTAGTAGAATATATTCCACTTAATTGGAGTAATATAATAAATTTGATACATATAAATATATGACAGAAAGCTTTGTCTTTAGTATAAGCAATGGAAATAGTCCCTTACGATTTATCTTTTTTGGCTGCGGAAGTGATATTTGCATTTGTGATACATAGTAAATCAAGGACTTGCAATGATATCAATATGCTAGTGTATCTGATGAATTAAAAAGTAAGTTAAACAAGATAATTCATTACTAATTTACTTATAATATACATGTTATTAAAAATAATCCGTTTTTGTTTTCCAAACTTGAAAGTCATTTAACAGGTTGGTTACACTTATTAATTTTTGTAAATAAAAGGATTGTGTATTATCCATTTTGTACTATTATTTACTCTTTTTTTACGTACAAAATAAGTTACCATATCTGCTATTACTATTGCAAATAAAAGGACGTTTAATCCGACATTCGTTAGGAGATTAAAAATATAAATCAAATTTGGAAAATTACAAGTAATGTCAATTTTATACAACTCGTTTAAATTATTTTTTTTCCTGAATTTTTAAATTGTAATGTTTTATAGTTAATTGCATACAATGATTCTAATAAACTTTTGTTATATCAATGTAGCTCAGCTAAAATGTTTGGATTTGGTGCAATTGCTGGATTTGGTGCATTTGGTGCAATGGATGAATTTGCAAATCTTGGCAGAGAAATTGGGAAAAATGTAGAATTGGATGTCACTATGGAACTTGATGGGGGTTTGTCAGAACCGGCTAATAGGTGGCAAAAGTATGATACTATTGAAGAAATGATTGCTGGAGAAACTGAATTAAAAATGATAAACTACGACCAACTCTCCGATATAAAGTTTCTTGTCAAAGGTGGTTGTGGATCAGTGTATTCTGCAAATTATTTTAATGAACAAGAAGGAAAAAGCTCTAGAGTAGCTTTGAAAAGTGTCTTTAATTTAGAAAGCAATCAACATGAATTTATGGATGAAGTAAGTTATTTTACGTGCATAGTCACCATCAGATGTAGTTTGTTATATTGCATTGTTGCTAAAAGTTTTTTTTACAACTGTATATAATTATACCAAATTTTCTATCATAGGTGGTTCATCATACACATGTAAAAGATAGGAATTATATTCTCCAAATTCAAGGGGTTACTCGAGACCCTACTACTTTAGAGTATCTCATGGTGATGGAATTCTCAAACTTCGGATCTTTGCGGGATTACCTTCAAAAAAATCATTTGAACCTTACATGGAAACAACGGGTGAATCTTTTATATAACATAGCGTATGGTCTTAGAGAAATTCACATGGTGGGACTATTGCACACTGACTTTCATAGTGGGAACTTGTTGCTTTTTGGTGAAAGTAATGACGACGTGAAAGTTAAGATTGCAGATTTGGGATTATCTAGACCTCTTGGTGAAAATGATAGAGGAGGAGTATTTGGAATCATGCCATACATAGCTCCTGAGGTGTTGGTTGGGCGTACGCCAAATTCACAAGAATCTGATGTATATAGCTTTGGTATTATTATGGGTGAAATTGCAACTTGTGAGATGCCATTCCATGATCAAGAATATGACCAAAATCTTGCATTTCAAATCTGTGATGGTGCCCGGCCAGATATTGGAAAATACACACCAGAGTTTTATAAATCTTTGGTACGAAGATGTTTAGATAAGGATCCAGCTGCCCGTCCAACTGCTAAGGATCTTGTGTCAGAGATTTATGACTGGAGATTTGATAACAATAAATTGGCAGAACTTGAAAAGGCCGAAGTTTTAAATCGAAAAGAAAAGGCTAATAATAGTAAACCTGTACCCAATTTTCTATCTGCAAAACAAACGACAAAGCAATGGATAGATTATAAATCGAATCAATTTGAACTTGTGGTTCCGGATTATATTACAACTCAAGTTGGATTAGAAATTCCAGATGAATTATAACATTTCCCTTGGGTATTATATTCTTTTAAAGGACGAATTTACACGTTTACCATGTTATTTTTTTTTTTTTTATAACATAACTTCAAAGAATTGAAGTAATTCAAAAATTGTTATTACTTTTAATAAATTAATTAATATTTATCATTTATCTATAAAATTATAATATGCATTAAAAGTGACTTTATACATTAATGTCGTGAAACTTGATTTTTCAAACTATTTGTATTTTCTTCTATCAATTAAACGTTTTGAATATTAGTTCTCGGGATGAATATTTTAATGCGTTAACTAAAAAAAATGACAAGATTAATATATCCTAAACACCAACTCCTAAATATTCCTGTCAGTTTACCTTGTCATTAGATTTCCAATAAAATAACCCAAATAAAATTTACAAAGTAACTAGAACTATAAAAAACTACAATGAGGATGAGTTAGAAAAATAGCTTGGTCTTGAAGTTGACTATAACGACGAAGAGAGTGATGATTCTCAATTTTATGAAAATCCACAATAGAAGGTAAACGAACAATCACATGATTCAAATTAATACTATTTTAGTACTAAAAAAGTATTACTTATTATTGCTCTCTTCTTCGTTTCACCCGCATCCATTATAAAGGAGCATAATATTGAAAGTGTACATGGCATTAAAAGAATAGGAGACGGTAAGCTACTTAACATTGTTAACACAAACAAATATTAAGCTGAAATTCATTATAAATTCTCATACGGACTCTGATGATAATATAGATTCCAAAGAGTTCAGATGACCCTAAAACAAATATGGTATTTTTAATAAAATGGAAAGGATGGATTATTATATTTTTTTATGTCTCTTTAATTATTTTCAAAATGATAAGTTTGATAAGTTTACTAACATCATAATTGTTTCTAATAAAAAATGACAATTAAATTTTTACAAAACGCATGTTAATTAAAATATGATATGGGCCTCGTTGATCTGATTCGTGTAACTATGTAGAAAAAAAAAATGGATAATTTCACTGATACACATAAAAAAAAAAAGATCCTTTTTTACGCGCTATCAACATTAATAACGACAGGAATCCACTGGAGAACATCCACCCAAAGAGAACAACAAAACATATCACTCGTTGCAAAAACCATCTGTATGTATTAGTAATAACAAGTATGTGCAACATGTACATTTAAATGTTAGATGCTAATTTTTTTTTAATACATTATTTACTTTTATTGTATTAATCTTTTTTAGTATACCTTATGGAGTTACCGGACAACATACCTTATCATTTTGGAGACATCTAAGATGGCATTCTAAGCGTTGCCTCTTTAATATACAAACATTCAATCATCCTTGATCAAAAAAGGGCAACACTCCATCCTTGTGGACGAAATGACTTAAGCCACATGGTTCATGTAAAAAGAGTTGCATTCCTGTGTTTCAACCGCCTTTGAAATAGAGTGTTGCAATTAGTTTTATATGATGCAAAGGTGGTGGTTGCCAGCCATCATCAAGTTGCAGCCACGGAAAAGACATTCTAGCGATTCGCGGGAAGGGCCTGTAACTCAGGAAGGTTTTCTTCAAAGAATTTAAAGAACTTAAAATTCTAGGCATAAGCCTCCTTTTTTCAAGTTTCTTGGACATCTCAGTACTCATTGCCAGGAGAATTGTCCCCAGGCGCTTGAACGAAGTGAAAGGATATTTTTATTAAATCTGACACCCAAATTTAATACGTTAGATTTATTATTATTTTCAACCTGCATGGTTTTAGTATTCATTACTTGGACGTTTAATATATTCAAATAATAATAACATACAACCATCATGAATATTGTATATAATAGATATGATACAATAGATGGGAACAAAGATATTCAACGTGCACAAAGAAACAATAAAGAAAAGATAAGTCATGTTTTATTTATTTTGTGATAATCATCCGTGGTATATATCATAGTATTAGTGTTAATAAATTTTATTTTATTATTATAGAGATAAAGATAATTTGGAGTTCACAGGAGGCCATTTAATAAACAATTGGTTCTTTTGTTGATGTATATAAATTGGTCAGAAAAATTTAAAATTTCTAAATGTTTTTTTATTTAAAAAATTTAATGATTATTCTAAATTTATTCTTTAATTTTTAAAAAAGACTTTACGGATATGGCATTTTTATCAATTGGAATATTGATGTCTTTATATGATTAATATTTACAGCATGTGTATCATGAAAATTAAGTTGAATTAAACTTCCAAATATTTATTTTATGTTTTATAATAATAAATTTTCTTTTAAATAAATTAATATAATATTATTGAATTATTTATTGGCAATTTAGATTTATTTTATTTATACCATTTTTTAAAATATTTTAACCTACCAATTTAAACTTCAAGTTGATTACTTTTTATTTTTATGTATAAGAGTAAGTAATTTTGCAAGTTTATCATATCATCAAGTACATATATTTTTCCTTCAGAGGTATGGCATAGTGGATTTTTATATCAACAAAAAAGAACGAGCTATAGAAATTTTGATTAATGGTAAAGTATTTGAAAGATTCGAAACAAGTATGTATTCATTTTGATCATAATTAAAAACAATTATAAAAAAAATGAGTGGAGGGCATTCAATGATATCAATCAAGTCCTTCCTTTTTACTATTAGGATCGGTTACAATACTCGGCATAAATTGAAATTCAATCAAGAAGATAATAAATAATGATGACTTACAAGATCATCAAGCATTGGGTCCAAAAAGTCAAGCAGAGATTTTTCTTTAAAAAACAAAAATGATCTGTCACCACCACCGTCACATCACCAAAAACTCTAATGCTGCTCAACTACAACCACAAGCAAAAATCAATGAAAGAAAGAATGTGATTATCTCTTAAAAAGTTTCATCTTTTCATGACCTTAGTATTATTATCAAAAATATTATAATCTACAATTACATCTTCTGGTTGTAATGAATCCATTTCAAGTGCCTAATTAAATCATAATAATAATCTACGGATATAATTCATTCAACCTTGCAATTATAATAAGATTTTTAATTATTATTATTAAATTACCTTTGAAGTATCTTTATCACCAAAAATATTATAACTTCCACCACATGCATAACTTTCTCATCTAGTTGTTACATCAAAAATTGTACCTTTTATAATTACAAAGATTAGTTTGTACCATCATAACCAGATGAATGCTTTATCACTGGCATTCTATTTAGATAAAGGTTATTGATTGGTTGAATTACAAATAGAAATTCTATATATAAGAAAATTTTCTGCTTTTGGCAAGGTTGGATGATTTTAATATTTTTTTTTGTTGTGATACTGAAGGACGATGTGATGAAGGTTTGCTATGACACAATTATAAAAGATTTCTCTAAATGTTTTTGTTCATGTAGCAGCTCTTATTATGTATATATAAATATAAATATACTCAACAAATTTTTGATCAAATGTCATTGCCTAAATTTCACAACCAGATGGAGGTTTAAAGCATATATATTTGGAGATTTTTAATACATAAGCTCAACATATAAAATAAAAAGTAATAATTTTTTGAAGTTATTCCCAAATTTCCCCCCTCAAAAAAAGGTAGCCAGTTCATGGGCATAACCAAGTCTTTATTAATGCCATTCATTGTCTAAAACAATTACAAGTAGGTGCATACAAATTATGGGCTACCAATATATCTAATAAAGAATAATTTTCAAATTTTCACTACAAAAAATATATATAACGCATATCAAAAGTCATCATTTTTCATCA
The DNA here is from genome assembly GCA_958430865.1 of Entrophospora sp. SA101. Taxonomy (NCBI): domain Eukaryota; kingdom Fungi; phylum Glomeromycota; class Glomeromycetes; order Entrophosporales; family Entrophosporaceae; genus Entrophospora; species Entrophospora sp. SA101. Next base: position 76,828 of record CAUDNR010000113.1, on the reverse strand, counting down.
TCCAAATACAATTCACTCAACCGCCCACTCTACATGTAATTTGTTTATTATAGAGAGTGAAAAGTAGGTGAAGATTAGAAATTTTATTTACATATGTAATGTAAATTGAAAATTTTTCAGCCAATATTTTCTTAAAGGCTCATCCCAAAAAACATTTTCAAATAAAAACTCTCCTATATAGTTTGCCAACTATTAATAAAATTAATAAATGAATGACTATATAAATATACGAATAAAATAATTCGAATAAACTAATAAAACGAATAATTCGTATAAGAATTTGTATTACGAATAGGAAGTCTAGCTCAATTCAATAATAACAAAGATTTTTTAAACGGTTGCATTTCGTTTTTAATTTTCTACAAATATCTAAGCAAACATTAATTAAATTTATGTTACTGTTGTATGTGAAATTGAAATATTATGGAGTGGGGTGAAATTCTGATTGGCTAATTTGAATTTCACACATGTAAATTGCGAATTCACATAATTTCATTTTCACGTACAACATTACTATGAATTTTTAAAAGCATAAACGTGGTTAGTAATTTTTAGTATAACGAATTTTAAATGCTTATGTATATGTTCCAGAATATTAAAACATAGAATTGTTTTCATTTGGAATTTTCGGAATTTTTTAGTCTATCGTAAAATCATTTATGATAATCTAAATGTTCTAAGACTCAAGCATGTCATGCAATTTGTTATAGTTTATCATTGCTTCAAATAATTTTCAATGGTCCGCAAAATTGTGAATTTATAAAAAATAATATTAAATTTTGAGTAGGCTCAAGTTTTTGAGCTCGAGCCGAGTTCAAGTCAACACTTTTTATATGCGGCTGGCTCAAATTCGCATATTCGCGTCAAGTCGAGCTCGAGCTCGAGCTAAGCATAAGCTCGGCTCAGCTCGTTTAGAGCTTTAGAAGTGACTAATATTAATACCAAGATTAACCAGCAACTTGTGGAGATACAGATGATTATGAATATTGTGAAATAGAACAAATGATTATAATGATAGTAATGCAGATAATGAAAACCAAAATGAAAAGAAACCGGTTAATAATAAGATTAATAAGAAAAAATCATTAGAAAATAGGCTAGAAAAAACCAGGATTTATGATCTTTTGATATCATTTTTGAGAAAAAGAATTAGTTAAATGTATTCACAGTTTGACTTTTGGTTTAGGTTTGGATTTCGGTTTAAGTTTTGAATTTCGGTATGGTTTTTGAATTTCAGCTTAGGTTTCAAACTTGTGAATGTTCAAAAGTGCTTTTGGTACTACCGAAAAAGGGGGTTTCAGTGGAGAGCAAACTCATGAATTATATAAATTTTTGTAAAATGTATTCAATAATGCCTAATATTATTTTTAGAGACAAAACCTTTTAAAATATAAAGCTGAAAGAGATGTCTCCTTCAGACTCTTTCTAACTTTAATAACATGATACAAGCAATAGATTATAAGCTCGTTGAACTTATGAATAAATGGCATAATAGAAATATCTGGTGGATAATGATCCTGAGAATTTATATGATCACAATGAGGCATGGAAGGTTAATGAAAGGAAAATTATAATAGAAAATACTAAGATGAATTTGATTTAGAGATCCCGAATAATTGTGTTTTTGATGGTCCTGATGAACAATTTAATACTAGGAATTTTCACAGAACTTAGTGTTACGACCCGTTATGACCTTATCCGGTAGTTAACGGATTACCAGGTTAACGTTAAAAAATTTTGCACAATAACAACGGGTTGTTAACGGATTACGGTTAGCTTAATATTAATATTAATATTAATATTATTTGGTGTTACAACCGTTAACCCGTTAACGATAATGTCAGTATTACAATTAACGATCTATTGATCCGTTAATATTAACAAATAACATTGTTTTTTTTAATGCTGAAATGAGGACTTTTTGATCATGTTTATTTATCTAATATATTATGATTCTACCTATATTACTATTAAAATAAAATATTATCACAATCTTTCAATCTTTTTAAGAAAAAATATTAAATTATTTTTCAATGAAAAGAAAATTCTTAAACAATATAGAGAAACATGTAAAAGAACACGGATGAAGCCTGATTTTTTAAAAAAATTATGTTCTTAAAAAGAAATAAATAAAAATTAAATAAATAAATATTTTTTCATTTTAAATTCCTTAATACAATATTATTAATGTTATCCAATAATATTTGCTATTTTAACGGATTAACCCGCTACCAATCCGGATGAAAAAAATCATAACAGATTCTTAAAGCGTTCAAATATTCTTAACGGGTCCATAACGTTAATCCATTAACAATCCGGGTCGTAACATTACACAGAACACATAGAAATAAGAGTTGATCGTTGATAAAATAACAGACGACACATCAGATATTAGAAGTATACCAATGGCAACGATCAGGAACATCACAACCTTGTTCATGATATTAATCATCGCGATTGCAATAATATCAATCATATTAATGGTGATATATCTGTCCATACCATCTCCATCATTGAAGTTGTGTTCATAATTATAGTTAAAATTCTCATGCAATTCAAAATTTGTGACTACAATCATGAGCACAATAATGGCTGTGATAATGAAGTACTACTGGCATTGATAATAGCTCTATATAGGATTCTAACCATAACTTTGATGATTACAATCATGAAACCCAACAACCGCCATGAAGATATGAGCAATAAAGGAGTAAAAGATGTTTTTAAACTGTGGCTTTGTATGATATAATTAATTTTCTCTCCTTCTTCTCTTGATTTTCACTAAATCCTATTAAATCTGGATTCACTACTTGATTTGCACTTTCTTCTTCTGTCTAAAGATGGGAACCTGCAACTAGCCACAATTCAATTTTCGTATGCTGCAACCACAACCACAATTCAATTTTTATATGACGCAATTAGTTGCAACTAGCCACAATTAATTGAGAAGCCATCTTTACTTCTGACATATAGTCCACATCAGTTTCTGAAGCTTGAATTGAATTATGTCGCTGTTTATCACCACTGATAGGCTTGAATTGGTTTCATATTCAAATAATTCCTGGTCCTCCGGATGGGTCTGTGCTTCTTCATAATACTCTGTACTCTGTGGTGCCTTATCTATTTCTTTACTTACCCTAATTCAGGCTGGTGACCACAATATTCGGATTCAAGTAATATGAAGACTATTTTGAAGAATGTGGTCCTGTCATTGTTGCCAAAATGTGAGACTCAGACATGATCTCACAGTATGTACTGGAGATGCATGAATACCAAGTAGTGTAATAGTTGATACTCCAAATAACACTATTAAAGATATTCCAAGAAGTAAGTAAAGTTTATTATGTTTATAAAATACCACGTCCTATAACTTAAAACAGATTGGCCACTTACTAAGCAGGCTTGCTTCGGTTACTTTACTTGATGTTGTCCGCTCTAAAACTGTCGTTCTCTTATTAATATTGTTATGCAGTAGTAAAAATTGGTAAAAGACTGTTAAAAATACCAATTAATCCAGCTAATTGACCAACACCAAATTCAACAACTATTGCATTTTAGTAATTTAAAAATTTGTAAGCTTTGTGTTGTGTAAACTTGCATGTTAACATTATGAAATAGCAATGCCATGTTAAGAGAGGATAAATAGCGATAGTGAAAGTTGATGGATTTAATTTGACCAAAGATCTTCAGACTAATTTGGTTAGTGCACTTTGTTAAACAAGTGATGCAAGAAGTATTTATGAGGTGGCAAATAATCTTATTACATGTACAAATTTAGCTAATAAAATTTATGAAGGTCATTATGATGCAAGAGCTTAGTCAATAGGTGGAAAAATGTCATGTGGAAGTAGTTGACTAACGAAATTAGAGTGTAAATATTGGTCTCAGATACCATTTCTGGCAAACTAGTTGATGGCTTTTTCTGTCGTCCACTGTAGCACCAATCTATCCATTTCAATTATGCTTATTAATTATTATTTGTAAAATTTTCTTTATCTGCTTTGTTGTTGATAAAACTCTCCTCAAGAAGCGAGGACACAGAAGAAACGAGAGATATCTAACGTATATGCCGCCTTCAACAAACGGGCATATAGAATGTAAATATAAATATTTTTTTTTAACATTCCATTTATTTTTATCTATCTATTTATTTATTTATTTATTTATTTGTTTGTTTGTTTGTTTGTTTGTTTGTTTGTTTTTATTTTAAAATTTATTTTTCAAGAATTGAATTTCGGTTATCCTTAACTCCCAAAAAGTGAATCCGACTCTCCCATCCACGAAGATACGTGATGCAATAGAATTTGGAGTGTGATAGGGAGGCTCCAAGTTTCTTTGGATTGCATTTCGAAGCCATTTCAGGGTGCTTCTCCTATGTAGCGAATTGTCCCTGGACTAAAGCGTCTGCCTAAGTCACAGGATAACAAGGGTGCATGTATTTACGTGTACTATGCTGCATAGGCGGATAAAGGATAATTCTCTTAAATCTGACACCTAAAAACATCAGATTTAATAAATTTTTAATTATTAAATTATGCGTGGTCCTAGTATTATTACTACTAGGGTGAGGCAATTGATTTACTATACCAAATATAATAAAATTCATCACTTTTGCTATACTTTATGGTCACAATCTTGTATAGAGGCCGCATAGTCATTAGTGATTTAAATTCTGTTGAGACGCGTGGCAACGTGTTCTCCTGAAGGGTGGTTGATATTCCAATTAATTCTGAAAGGCATGTAATGCCGTGACGACCAATGGGGGTCTCACATTTCAAACGAATACAAATCGAAAATTTATCTACTCTTGTATTTGAACTTTTTGGCAATAGATATAAAAAATAAAATAAAAATATGCATATATACTATATATCAAGTAGATAACATATTTATACTGTGCAAATTTTTTTCTCCCGACTTTATTAATTATTCCTGCTTATAATAAAGATTTTTGTCAACGTATTTGACGACAATCTTGATGGGTTTTATAAATTGCTCGGCAAACTTTAATATCATTATTTGATAAATTGCACGGCAAGTTTGATAATAAATAATCATCACCGAATCCAAAATGCTGAAATAGTTTTTCATAGTTGTCAAAATCAACTTTATTAGTTGCTGAAATTATATTTGAAATTATTGAACACTAACTCAATAGACATAATTCTGGGTAGTTTTTTATACCTATTGATGTAAATAATATTGTAAATCTGAGATTGCTTGCCAATATTGTTTTTTCAAAAACCATTTCGGCTAACATCCTTAATAATAAACTTCCCAAAATAATAGAAATTTCCATATCTAATGCCAATTATAATAATACTATGGAAAGTATTTGGAACAAATCACACTTCTGACGTATATAATCTTTTTGGGATGATATTTTTTGAAGAATAAATCATAGTTGTGTTCGAAATACCTGATGCGATCTCGTATGCAAATTTCAGTTATTGATCCCAACTGACTGATTTAAATTTTCCTTTTATATAGCCTAGTGTTCCACTATTAGCATACTCGAAGACTAATAAATGTTTCTTATTACCTTTATCAATAAATATAAATTTTAGATATTCAAAATTGGAATCAATATAAACATTTAAAAGCACACCTTCTTCCCAATGGCACCCATAATACTTTAACTTCACATGATAATTTCCAACTAGTTGAGTTATTCACAATCAAAAAAAAGATTGCAATTTACCTCATTAACAAATTTCTTCGCATTTGTTTTATCATTCTTAAACTTTCCCAGAACCACCTTGAGGATCAATAAATCTATTATATTTATAAAATCGATGTGTGTTTATTTTGAATTGCCTCGTCAAGCCATCCCAATCAGTTAACCTTCGATTTATCAATAATTGCTTTGTTTTCATTGATTATTCCATTTGATAAAATTTCCTACTACCTTGATGAATCATCCTGCCGACAAGCTTAAATGGAAATCTGAACTAATATATACAATAATAATAAGTAAATTACAACAACAAACAATAACATGTAAAAAAATAAATAAATACTTTAGGAATTCCTTTGATTACTGTTTCTCTTCTACCAGGGACGATCCAACCCAAAAGTATAACATCTGGAAGCATTCCTGACTCAAAAGATATTCTATCACTTGACATAAAATCCCAATACTATAGATATCTGATTTTTTTATTATGGCAGTAGCTATGTTAAATATCAGAATATTAAAAATATTTAAAAGCTGATTTAATGTATCTGTAGCCTCTGTCACACGTTCCGCAAGTATCAAAACCTCAAAGTCCACAATGAATTAAAATATTCTCTGAATGCTAATAATATTAATTTTTGATAATTGATAAATAAATAATTTTTGTTAAAAATAATAATAAAACAAACCTTCATGGATTACAAGTATGTAGATCTGCTACTGCACTTGCAATTTGTTTACCAAGATTAATTTGATATTCCAAGATAATTTATTTCTTTTAAATAATTACAAAGGGTGCAATATCATTATATCCAACTGCTAACATATGTTGTGCGTGAATTTGAAATCTGCGTGAATTCGAATTTGATTTTCACAACACATATATATTGACTTCAAAAAATTATTTTAATAAATATATATTTACTTTTTTGGCAGAAATAGATGAATCACTTGACTCAATCAGATGACTTTTGGCACAATTAAAAATTAAGCTAAACTAATTTTGACAACGTGTGTAAGTAGGTAATGCCATAAAAACGTATTATATTAGTGTGTGATTGAGCCCTTCGATGTTGTTTCAACTGAATCAAAAAACATTTATATATGATCCAATATAACAAAAATTAATGACAAAACTACAAGTGATTTTTTAAAATGAACATAAATTCGTTGACAAGTTTGTTGAATGCAGAATCACTATCAAGAGTCTTTGAAGCCATAATCAATAGATCTAGTGTGAAGCACTTTATCAGAAGCACCATACCGAGCAGCTTAAAATCAACTCAAGAGCCATAATCAAAATAATCTATATGTTCATCTTTTATAGTTTTCTCTAACCAAGCGTTCCATTTTTTTTTTGGCAGACATTGTTCTTAATTTTTAATTTTTGAATCAATGACATTTTCCAAAAGGAGATAAAAGCCTTTTATGGATAGATAAATACATAGTTTACAAATGAATAATCATCGCAATAACACTTTCTTCTTTTATAATGAAGGGAGCAAATGATGGAATGGTATTTCTGCGCCTCTATTAAACCAATCTTTTTATTACAATTTTTTGAAAGCTAATTAATCAAATTAATCAGAAATTGAACAATTCCCTAACAGATCCTATTTATAAAATTTGTTTACGTGTTATTTGCTTATCTACAAATGGTTGTACCACATTAAAAAGTTAGTTTCGAGTTGATATAAGAGTTTACACTTTGATAATAGAAGTAATATATAAATAGTAGTGTTGTCATCATAGTAGTAGAAAATTAAACTTGCATCATAATAATAAAATATTATCCTTTAATTTAAAAACTTTAGTACAACAGCCTTGCCAACATATCACAAAACTTGACTGCACTACTGAATCTTTTTAAATTCAAAGACCCATATTGGAACATTTTAGTTAAATGTAAATATTGCGCATAGGTTAGTTGTTTAATAAAATAATAATTTTATATAAAAATAATTTTTGCGGACATAAAAAAATTTGATGAATGAGTAGTGGCTCTACAAATAATTAAATTCATCTCCTTAGTAAGCATCCAAATAAATTTATTATTAAAGCCGTAGGCATGTATATATTTAAATTTAATATTAGTAATTTTTAATTTATAATTAATTAATTTATTAATTTATATATGTATATACTGTAATTCATTTCTAGATTTTTATTGATAAATATTTCACTTTCTACCTGAATAGTAACAGATGATAATCAACCTTTCAATGTAATTGATTATCATGAATTTTATAATCTACATAAATGCTTTCGAATTGGTAAATAAAGATATAATAAACCAAACCAAAAGATAACTGATATACCAACTACATCTAGGGTTTGTATTCACGGATACCGTAAGGAGGTACACAGGGTCACATACTATTAAATCATGGGATTTTTGCTGTTTTAATGGCGTGTAAACCACTTAACGGTATTCATGTTATCAGTGAATACAAACCCTAACTATATCAGAGGCTTTACCGAGGCCTTTTGAGTCTTTAGAAAAAGTATGCAAATTTTGTTGATCATTGTTTGTGATAATAATTGTCTTTTTCAATACAGAAAGAATTTAACTCATGGAGATCTGTTGAGGCATGGGCTAGGTGCGATTCCATAAGGAGTTTGCCAGTTTGGATTCAGTGCAGGCCAAGTTAATATTAATAATATATTAAAGGAGCCTGATAAATGGACCCAATCCCAGCATGGAAGAAGGATTAATAATTGACTACATCCAAAGCGTTTTGATTCATTAGTAAGTAATATGTCTATATATATATATATATGTAAATGTATATATGCGTGATTATTTACTTATTAGTTCTTTTTTTTTGTCACGTTAGTGGTGAATATCTTGGTGAACCTTATAAAAAAGACATATTGGAAGGTGATATTCACGTGTCACGTTATTATTAAGGTTTCTGGTCGAAATTACTTCTCTTAGTAGCTGAAATTGCCAAAACACTTTGGGCAAAAATTAATTTTATAGGCTCAAACTATTGTCGAAGATATTTTTTTTCAAAAATAGTTTGGACCCAGAAACCTTAGTTATTACAGTAACAAGCATACTAAGAAAGTATTGTTTAGTCATGAGGTAATTTATATTTATTTGCATACATATCTATATTGTCAACATGACTTATAGTTATATTCTTTTAAACCAATTTATAACATCTAGCCATCTAGCAAAGGACATGGGTCCAAATCTGACTTAGGTGGTGACATGTATGGTTACGAAATATTTACAATTAAAAACGGTTTTATCACAAAAAATACAACATCGAAATTTACATTGTGGCATGACACATAAAAAGCTACTTTGGATTGTTTAAAGAGATCACATATTCGCACATGGGGAGCACAAATTAATGGCAAGCAAAGTGGCCAAGTCCAACTTCATTTTAATATATGTAGTTGTAGGCAGCCACTCCAGGAAATTTTTTCTGATGCTGTTTTATGTATTTACATAAGGCCCTGTAATATTATGCAGAAAATTATGCAATCATTACATTACATATTAAAACTTATGGACGTAATATTACAGCAGGGAAAATTTCCTGATGCTTCTATTGAGAAAAAACACAAAACATCCTTTTTTTAGCATTTTGTGCAGTTCTGGCAATTTGCAGCTGATTTTCCCCACTTTTAACCCATGTTTTATTTGATTCTTTACTTGGTACAGTATAAAAATAAAACCAAGTTTCATCACCTGTGATAATATTATTAAGTCCCATTATCAAGGATTCCTAACAATTGCTTAGAAATTTCAACCCAATATTTTTTATTTTCAACAGTTAAAACATGCGGGACCCATTTTTTACAAATTTTATGAACTTTTAATTCATTATGTAAAATACTTTGAATACTTCCTCTAGAAATACCTACATTCTCTTCAATAGCTGTAATTGTCATATGAGGATCATCACTAATTAAATCATCAACTTTTGCAATGTTTTCAAGGGTGGAAGTTTCTTGAGGACGTCCAGAACATGAATCATCTTCAACATTATTTTTTCCACTTTCAAATGCTTCAATCCAACAATAAATAGATGATAAAGATACTGCATTAGACTCCTCAGCAACCTGTAATTCCTGTGAATTTGTTTAGCTGGTTTGCTATTTTTCCAGCTAACAAAAATGTAGTATCTTTGGTATTCACGTTTTGAATTTTCCATTTGTTTCTACTGGCAAACTTTAAAATTTTATTTTTTTTTATTTAAAAGATTGTTTTTTATTCCCATTTTTACTTTTATTAAAGAAAAGATCATCAAGTTACATGTATTTTCTCAAAACTTTTTGTACAACCACGTAATTCTATTTAATAAAGAGTGGAATTGAGCTATGGTGGTGCCATGGATCATTAGGTCTGGACCGCCATATCAATTCAAGGTGGAAGGTCACAGTTTTGGGTAGTGGGTCATCACTGAATCAATCATTGTACGATCAAGAATGGCATGATCATCATAAAATGTTTGGTCAGACCCAGGAAAAAAAAGAACCTACAAGTTATATCATTTGTTACATACAACTTATTAATGATATTTGAGAACGGATATATTTATTGGGTAAATGTATACCTTTGCTAATAATGTAATTGCAAAAAAGCCGGTAAGATTCAACCATAGTGCGAATTTTAAAAGCAAATTACTCGACAACTAATCAGTTAAAAAAGCAGAACTTTGAAATTTTATTTGGCGAATTTTTTCTGACAATAATTAATTTTCTGGTTTTTTACAACACACTATATATTTTATTTATTTATATTTATTTATAACTTTAATTTATTTATAACTTTAATGTTTGAATGTAAATTCGTCAAATCTTAAATTATATAAAAAAAAAAATAATAATAATAATTTAAACATAAAATAATCTTAAATAATTGAAAAAACCAATAATATAATATAAATTTCTTTAGATGATTTATAAAGGTGAGAGAAAACTTCAATCAATATACATATATATTGAATGGCTCTCAACCCTACCAAAATTTTATTCGCTTTTGTGATTTTTTTTTTCTTTATCAGATTAATTGAATAGTTGATCATATAAATAAATTTATATATTAAAAAAAACCTGTACAAAAGAAAATTCCTTTTATTTTTTTTGAAAAAACTTAATAATCTTAAAAAATTATCCCACCAAGAAATCAATTACTAAAATGTATGTGTGTATGTGTAAATATATTAATCTAAATAATACTTTTGTTAAATAAACTCTATATATTAATTTAGAATATATATAATTTTGTTTTGTATATATTAAGTATAAAAAATGGGAAAAATAATTATAATAAAAAAAAATTTAATAACAATCTTATTAGAATATAAATTACATAGATAATATTAACAGAACAAAGTCCAATTAATATTATGAAAAATTATAACGAATATTATATGTATATATTTGTATAAATAAACGATATTAATGGTAGTTTAAAGGTAAAATGATTATAATTATAGTTATGGTGATGATAAATAGCAATAAAAAATTAATTAACTAATTAAATTAAATTAAATAAAAAACGAAAAAAAAAATATTAATACAAGAAAAATAAAATCCATCTTTGTTGAAAAGAAGAGATAGGTGGGTGATAGAAATATTCTTATATTAAAAAGGGGATATAATTTCTATTCAAAAATTTAATATTGTTTACTTCTTCGATAATGATGACTTTTCATTACTTACTTATTTGTGTTATTTTTTTTTTTTTTTGAGTAAGGGATTTTGTCCATCAATATGATATATGAATATATTTAACATAAAATAAAGAACTAATTGGAATTATTAAAGCTATTTGTTAAAGTACCCAAGTGAATAATAAATAATATAAATATAAATAAGCAAGTAGAATTAAAAGGAAAAATCAAGCAGAATAGAAAGGGTATTAGGAGTATTAGATTGTATTATATATATGTATATATATATAATAAGAGAATAGAATATTAAAAATATAGTATTATTTTTCTTATTGTTGCTAAAAGTCCATTATTAAAAAAATCCAGCAATTATAATTAATTTTAATACTAATAAAATTATTGTTATTATTGTTAATCATTAATCCATCTTCTTGTTAAATCAATTGAAAGAAAATTACATTCCTTTTTTGTATACTCTTCATCATTACTTTGTTGCTTATGATATTGTTTTTTGATATGAAAATATATACTATCATTGTTTTGTTGAGTTAAGCTTTACCAAACGAGTTTGCTCTAATTGGAGTAGGTGGAATACTAAATTTTGTTTTTTGAACAGAACTGCGTCTTTTTTCTTTCAGTGAAGTGATATAGGGTGAATCCAGACGTGAAGTTTTTGGTGATAATGGAGGTGAATTTATACCATTTTGTAATGGCATTGTTGTACTATATGATGGAGGTGGTGCTAATAAAGGTGTAACTAGTGAACGACATGATACTAAACGTGCTTCCAAACTCTTTTAAATACAAATATAATTAATAAACAGATATAATAATAATGATGTAATAATATATAAAATGTGTATAAGTTACCTTGACCCTGCCAACCATTTCTTGTACCATTTTTACCGGATTTGGGCTAACATCAGATGAATTTGAATCAACAGACATATGTGATGGTGAACGCGATAATTCTGTCTTATGTATTGAATATAGTTGAGAAGCTGATGGTGGTGGTGGGCCATATTCACCATCTTGTTTATTTTTCAATATAGCCAATTCTATATTCACATCTAGATAAAATTTTAAAGTTATAATGATGATATTATGTATACTTGTATTTATTATTAAAATTGAGATATTTACCTCTTAATTCATCTTTTAATCTTTGTACTTGGACAATTAATATGTTTTTTCCTTCCAATTCATTTTCTAAGATTGCATTACGTTCTATTGCTTTATTGTATTTGTTTTCTAAATCTTGTAATGAACATTTTGCAGCTCTATGTAATGAATGAATTAATATTATATAAATATATCAATATTAATATTAATATTTTAATCTATCAATCTATTCATCCATCCGTCCAATCTACTAACCTTTCTGTTCTTTCTAAGTCATCATTGTCAAGTTCCAACTCACGGGTTTTTATAGCATACGTTTTTTCAACTTTTCTTAAACTATCAAGTTCTCTTTGCATTTGTTGTTGTGTGACATTGGCCTCAGACCTAGCTTGGTAATATTTTTGCTAAAATATACATGTATATGCTCCAATCAATAATTAATAATAATAACGACAAGTCAAATAAATTATTTTTTGACAATCACCTTCCATTGATCTACTTCATTTTTCAACATTTCATTCTTTGCTTTTATATCAACATATCTTCTTTCTGATTGTTCCAATTCACGTTCAAGTTCTTCTTCTAATTCTCTTGACGAAGATTGGAATTCTTCCATAGAACTCTGCGTATCAAGTAATGTTTGCTCTAAATTAGAAGCATGGGTTTTATAATATGCAAGTTCTTCATTTATTGATGAAAATATTCTATATAGGTTTATATAGATAATAAATAGATGTTTAATCGATTAATTATGATTGATAATGACAAAGTAAATCATTATTTATAATCATCAATATAAATAAAGATCTAGACATTACTCACTTTCCAGTCATTGTAATCGTGTAATATTAGATTATATAATATTTTTTTTTCTTTTTGGAAAAATTATTATAGAAAGAAGTAAATAAGTAGCTCGTAATAGAATACGAATTGAAATCTTTTTTTTTTTTTGAGGTTAATATATATATATATATATATACTTTTTTTTGAAGTTTATTTTCTTCTTTCCTTTCTCATTAACTAAGAGTAAATTTATTTTTGATGTTTTTTTATTGTTAAAAAAATAAAATGAGAAAAATCAAATTATTAAAAAGTTTTTTTGTTGACGTAAAGAAAAAATTTTTTATCGTTTTTTTATTGATAAAATGTAAAATGTATGATATAATAATATATTTCTAGTATTATACTATATAGTATTACAGAAAAAAAAAAAACTATTTTATTTAACACAATATATTAATTATTATTATTATAAAAAAAAAAAATGGAAAAATTTTTGGGGAATTATTGTTCCACATAGTAGACATAATAAATATATAATAAATATATTTTTCAGCCAATATTTTTTTTTTTAATTTTAATTTTTAAATTGATCATTTTATAATTGAAATCTTTTTTCTATTTTCTCCGATTCTCAAATAATTCAATCATCTCTTTTTGATTCCTTGCGATTATTATTATTATTATTATTAATTAATAAATTGCAACCGAACAATAATATCAATAATATTTTTGTGAATTTCAAGTTTTTGTTCTTTGCCTGATTAATATTTCTTCCGACAAAAAGTTGATAATTAAAAAAGAATTTGGTAAGTCAATTAATGATTAGATTATTTAACATTGCATTCGCATTTGCATTCTACAATAATAATAATTGGTCCTTTTTTTAAAAGAAATATTATTAATATATATATATATTAAATCACCCCACCTTTTTTAATATCGCCATCAATTGTCCCTCTCGCCTATTTCAAAAAAAAAACATTGAATCATCCAATAGTAATTGAATCAGGCTGATTATTTGGGGTAGAAATTATGTTAGTAGAGACATAGTGGTAGTCGTGATTAAAGAGAGCGAGAAAGCAAAAAAGAAAATAAACTAAATAGAGTAAAATATATACTACATATATAATGATAATACTAAACAAAGTTACTTTTTTTCGTAAGATGCTGCAACAAATTACGTGAAACAGCCCGCCATAACTATTAAAACTTGCATGACATAATCATCAAACTAACCCGTTTTTTTTGATTTCCTTGATTTATTCATACTTTACTACTATATATTACCAAAATCATATATCTTTTTGCCTTTTCTACCTAAATTCTAGCCACCGTAATCCGTTAAATCTGTCAACTTGTCAATTCATTGATTTGTTGGTTATGCCGATTCGCTAGATTAATAACTTGGATTCTTTGTGCGATAGAATAAGGTGGTTATTTTTAATATAACAAAAAACCATCCAAGTTACACGACCCCGCTTTTTTTTTCTTTGCATACATACATAATACATGTCAACATTCCTCTTCTCATGTTGTAACATAATCTGCCAAAAAGATTCAGCATCATCATTATTATTATTGTATGCATAATCAATCTTTTGGGGAATTGTTAAAATGAGAACAATCAGATAACAAATTGCAATTATATCACGCACATGTAAATAATAAGTACTCGAATTACTGAATAATAATAAATTAGTTGATCGGAACGTCAGAAACTTTAAAAAAAATATTCATTGTTTGAGATAAAATATATTCATTGTTTAGATAAAAAAATTTTATCTTTATTTAACCATTTTTATTTTATGCAATTTGATGTGATTCCAAAAGTTTTTACTAATTGTTAATAATAATATTATTATGCAAGTGTGAATAAAAACGAAAGGATGTGATGATTGAAAAAAAGGACAAAGTAATGTTTTTTAAAAAAGAGAGGTGGGAAAATAAAGAACAATGAACACATAATCCATAATAATGATGTTGATGTTGAATGAATTTAGTGGGGTGCATATCAAAATATATTAAAAAATTTTTTATTTCCCATTCTTTTATTCATTCACAATTTTTCAACGTTAAGAACAGAATTAATTTAGTGAAATTATTACATATGTAAACTCGATAAGTCGGTTTTGGCCTAAAAAGTTTCACCACCTTTTTTTTACTATTTAAAAAAAATCGATAAGTCGGTCGATCTATATAAAGTCGCGATAATCGCCAATACTAAGTCGGTCAATCACTTAGCCCAAGTATAAGGGCGTTGACATACAGTCACTGGAAAAAAGTATCGCTTCACCTGATGATCGGCAAAAATAATTGAATAACTCCGGTGATATAAAAAGTCATTATTTTACTAATCAAGTCGATGTTGTGTAATAACAAAAAA
>CAUDNR010000113.1:27526-54674 GCA_958430865.1 Entrophospora sp. SA101 | reverse complement strand
TTGCAATGTTATTATTTTCCAATGAATCAAGATTTTGTTTTTCAAAAAAACTTGTTAATTTCATAGAATTTGCAGCATCCTTTTGATTTTGTGCCTTTTTGCGATAAGTGGTTCTTTCAGAATTTCCTATATATACCAATGGACGATTAGAAGTAGAAAAATCTTTTTTATGAGCATTTTGCATCATAACTTCAAAAATTGATGCATCTAAATTTTCAATCACATTATCCAATGCCTCACTATGCCAATTGTCATCATCAGCATCACTATCAGAAAGTTCATACTCATTAGTATTTTCAATCTCAACATAATCGGATTCACAAATAGTCTTATCATCATCATCAGTTTCTGGTACAAAATCATGTGAGAGAGTATTTTGAATAAATAAATTGTTCTTTGATTTTTTTGCAAGTCTAGCTTCTTTAAGTTGAGAATTTCTTTTTTTTGGTGGCATAATTAATTTAATTAAGACAAATAATTTTTATAAATATTTTTGACGCGGTGATTTTTTTACATCTATACAAGACCAAATTTAGAAATGATAATCGTAGATCATCCTAAATTTAGACAATCGTGTTACTGCCAAATCATCTTGAACATAGTAAAATACATGTACTAAAAAGGAATAGAACACGATAACCAATCAATATTTTGAAAAAATCTCTCTGTTACGATAAAGTTTGAGTCTCAATCTATGCAATAACAGAGTTATTTTTAAAAAAGGATCAACAGAAACGGACTTCTATTCTTTCAAAAATCACGTGCAAAATGGTGGTTATAGGCTTCGCGCACCATAGTGATGTTGAAATCTCGTCGTGTAACAATCCATACAAATTTGGATGCGCACCTTTGTTGATCTATTCCAAAAATATTTTATAAAAAAAAAATAACAGGGCACCGGGTCAGTGTTCGAAATTCGACTGTGCCTCGACATCAAGCTAGTCTAATTTGGAAATTATCTACATTGAATTTCCAGATTTGGTTAGCGCGCGCCGATTCCGCCGAACACTGCACCAGGTAATTATAAGTGAACTATCATCCTGGTCAATTAGTAAATTTCATTAAATTTACCCTATTTCAAAATTTACACCGTTTTGGATCACACAGTACATACAAAATTTATTAAGTTACCTTCTTTAAACATACCAGTTATACAATTTTTTTTTCTATTTATTATTAAAAATTTAAATTTTTTATTCACATCATCAATTGATAGATTGAATTAAAAGTTTGATTGAGCTTTCATTATTTAAAAACCTATACCAAATTCCAAATTTCTGAATGGAATGTAAATAATTGAGTATTTAATTGATAATTAATATCTGTTTATCCATAACCAACATAGTAAATAATCTGAACTCTCTTATAATTTCTTGAGCTTCAATAGGAAAATCATCCCAATGGAAGCTATCACTATTATTTTCAAAGCTTTCTGGAAATATTTCTTTTGCAATCTCTTTTATAGGATGTGAACCACCAAATTCCAACATGTTCTAAATAATTAATAATTTTATCATTTTTTAAACCTTGACAAGGAGTTTTTTTTTTGTGTGTTATTTGTATTATTTAGTGGAAAATTTTTTAGTAATAGTCTGTCTTCCTTTCCTTGCTTCTTGACATCTATTATTTTTTGCATGACATATTAACAAATCAGGATACCACTCTTTACCTAATCTAATCCTATCACCACAGACACAATACACAGTTTTACTGTCTATTATATACCAACTAGATTGTGTTCTCCAAGAAGTTTTCTTGTGAGTTTTTTTTACAATTATGTGTCTTTACCATTTTACTAAAGTTTTTTTTTTGTTGAAAATTATCCAACTATAAGATGATCTTAAAAATATATATGTATTTCTATTACTATTTATCAATCAAAAATATTATTATTAATAATGTGTATTTTGTTTCTATCAATCACCAATATAAGTCTATATAGTATTTATTAATAAATGTTATTGTTTAATAAAAATTATACTTTTTATCATTACCACTACCACTTCTGTATGTTTCTATCAATCATTAAAATATAAAAATATATATAAATTATATACTATTTTTTTTTTTAAGGTTAATTATTATCATTGTGTTACAAATAGTTCTGGCCACATGGAATTACTCCATCCCTAAATCTACTACTACCTTTTATATGGATCGGGACATATTTCAATGTTTCAAATTTACCCTTTTTTTGAGAAAAAATCAAAAAAAATTTTTACCTTTTTTTTGGATACCAGTTCTGATCCCATTTACACTAGTTTGTCAAAAAAAAGTTCTGTTTTTACCCCATTAAAGCACATGGGTTCTCATAGAATTACCTGGTGACCTCGTGAAGCAAGATTTCATCGGCTAAATTTGTGACTATCTTCCCTTCCAGATATCATGCAAAAGTTAAATTTTATTGGCTTGAAGTTCATTACAAATAAAAATAAATTTATATTATCAGAGGAAGGAAATTTGTTTTTTAGATTGATGTTTATAACATTTTTATACATAAAAAATATAATAAAAATAAATGCGTTGTTCACAATACAAAAGGAAATGATTTTTCTTCTTTTCTAAATTATCAAATGAGATAATAAATGATGCAATTAATTGATACAGAAAGAACATTTTTTCTAAGATAATCAATAAATGTAACCAACAAGATTTAATGCTGATCATTTATGCATATAAATTCAATATAGTTTATAAAAAATCAATACTAATAATACAAATAACTTAACGCACATAATAACCATTTTTGTACTTCTAAATAAATATATTCTTTTACAACAATTAAATATAATAAAAATAGGAATCCATTGAATCCCTTTACAAAACACATTTGTTGAAAAATGTAAAAATATATCTATTTATTCAAGTAATAAATGATCGTCAACTTTGTGTGATGCTTTCCTTGTGACCGAATAAAATGGCCCCAAAATAATATTACACATTACTAAAAATAGTAATGATGACCTTCAATCCAAATATCACGTGTGACCGACTTATCGAGAGTAATTTACTATTACACATACTCTAGAAGAAGGGTTGGCCGACTTGCAGCTTATCGTGATTTTATATATATTGGCCGAATTATCAAGAGATTTTAAATATTGAAAAAAAGGGCTGAAAATTTTTGGCCGAGTTAGGCCAAATACGACTTATCAAGAGACCGACTTATCGAATTTACCCATGTATGAGGGAATTCATCTAACGGGTATAATCCAATACATTTCTGGCCTCTCCTACTAACTTCTGCACCTTTTAAATTATTATTATATAGAAAAAGAATTTATTGTTTCTTGTAAAAAACAAATTAAAACATCTTAAAACCATAATACAAATAAAACTTAAATCTAATTTATTATTGTAATTGTTTATTATTAAAAAAAATAAAAAGCATAATAAATAATAAATAATAAGAAACAGAATAAAATTAGATTAAAAAATAAATTGAAAATTTTGCGATCAACGCTATTAAATAATAATGATGATGATTAATTATATAATGAAATAAATAATAACAATAATAATAATAACAACAACAACAACAATAACAATAATAATAAGGGTATAAACGGATATATATCGGTTCTTATCTAGTCTACCGCCGCCCAGAAAATAATCCCACGCTCAATTAACTGTCTATAGGAGATTATTAGATTGCGGGATAGAAAAATTCATTAATGTCTAGTGACCTATCTTTGATATAATCATTTAAAACGTCATTATATGGTGACCATAAGTAATCTTCGTTCCACGAATCAATATACAACGTATCTAATTTTGCTTTTGTATTAAATAAAAAATCCTTCATCGGCTTTGCTCCAATGAAAATCCAGATATTTAAATGTTTCAATGTGACTGGTAAATATTTGCCTAATTCTGGCCAAATATCTTCAATGTATTTATTATCATTATCGTTATTATCATAATCATTATTTGACTTTAATTTGGATGACGATGATGACGATGAAAATAAACTTAGATTTTTCATTAAATATTTTGATGTTTCAAATATATCAATCAAATAAGCAATATTTTTCTCTTCTTCCTCTCTTTCTTTTTCATTTTCATCGTTGTCATAATCATCATGATGATTCTCTGCACCTTCGATAATTGAAATTCCAAAAGTTTCTAATTTGATTTTATAAATTGACAAATATTTAATTATCGTTTTGGTTAAATTATTATTCGATTCTTCCAATAATTCCCATGGTTGATAAATGAATTCCTTCAAATATTTTGGATTGTTTTTAACGATTATCTGAATTAACTTTGTCCATTGTATTGAAGATTCGATCAAATTTATTTTGGTTAATTCAGGAAATTCCAAATCATTTAAATCGTTGATCTCTTCTAAACAATTTGTGCATCTGCGTATTTCCAATTCCTGTAAATTTTTACAGACTTTTAACGATTTGATAGATTTGTTGTTTGGAAATGGTATTCCATAAAAGCTCAAAGAAGTCAACGTGTCAGATTGACTTGCTAATGGTATAAAAATATTTGAATTAAATCCTACTTTAATTGTATCGTAACATTTTAATGAAAACTTATTTAAATTGTATTGAGAGAATATCAAAGAGCTCAAGAAATTCTGATCTTTAAAATTACTCAATTCTTCATCTGATGATTTGATAATGTTTAATACCTTCAAGTTTTTGATTTGTTTTTCTATAGCTTCAAAAAAAAATTTGTCTGTAGTATAATTAATAGTCAATTCTCTAATATTTGAAAGATCTAACTCAACTCCTAAATTGTCTTTAATCTTCATCCATGTCAATTTACTTGATCTATCCAAACTTAATGAACTGATTTTTGCTTTATGGTAAAAAAATAATTTGCAGATGGTATAATAAATTCTTAATGTTAAATCATTTATTTCTGAATTTCTATTAATTATTTTAAAAGTAATAAATGTAAAGTTATAAGATTAAATAACATTCAAATATATTAAATACATTCAAATAATATATCACTTACCTGACAATGACATTATTGTTATTATTATTATTATAATAATATCCGAGGCTATTACTATGTCTTTTCATAATCGTTTCTTGTGTCCATTTTAAGATCGAAGAATAAAGTTTATCCAAGCTAACGTGTTGTATGAAGCTAACATAATCAAAGGTTGGTGATTTTCTAAGTTGATTTGTGATCTTGATGCCAGCTTTACTAAGTTCTAATTTTTCATTTTCTTCAAGACTTGCAATGAAAATGTTTATGATTGAAGAAGCTGGTGGTGAGTTGCTTTTAAATACCTTTGACCACAAATATGGTACAGTGATTTCACACCAAAGCCTATTAACTAAAATACATGAATGTAAAGTTTTTGGATCATCTTTTACCAATGAAAAAACTTCATATAAAATATCTGCTGGTAAAGTGACTGTTGATTTTTTATCATTAGATTTGAAATTTAAAAGTTTAAATAAAGATAATCTTTTGCTCATTCTGGAACTGTAAAATAAATTTTTTTGATAGTTATTGTTTATAAGAAAGTGAATTAAAAGGATTAAAAGGAGTAATAAATTATTCTTTTCGTATTTTTTATTTTTATATTTTTTTTCAAAAAAAATTTTCCAAAGAAATAGGAAAAAAGAAAAAAAATAAGAAATGTAATTTTCACGAAACGAAACGAACGAAACAAAATATAATTATTAAATATTATATTATTTTAATTTTAATTTCAATTATTTTCGTACAACTGTTAATTTAATTTATATTTGATTTATTATTTGTTCATTTTTTATTTATTTTTAGAAATTAAAAAAAACATTTAATATAAATGTGGTGCCGCGTGTAATTTTTAATTCTTACAATCAAAAACTTAAAAAAGAAATTTTGATGCGTGTATGAGGTATCATTTTCTATCTACTACTTCCTTTATTATTGTGTGTTCACTCGTTGCTATCTCCGTTTTCCACTTTTCCTTTTATATTTTTAAATGCAAATAAATTACTTACATATTTATTATTTTCTATACCAAATATGGTAGGTTGCGAGAAGATTTTATAAAATTATTTTTTCTAAAACGTTACCCATCACTTTAATTCTTTCTTTCTTTTTTTTAATTCCTTCTTTCTTTTTTTTATTCTTTCTTTATTCCCTCTTTTCTTTTTTTATCCTCCATACTTTCATCCACTTCTTTCATAATCCCTTTTATTTATTATTCTTTAAATTCAAGCTTTTTTTACTTCTCATATAAACAAAATACAAATTCATTTTTATAGATGTATGTATAATAGTAATAGTAGGAAATTTAGAAATACCTTTAAAAAGTCAATTATACATCTCAATTATACTACATAGATACAAAAAGTTAATACTGACATTAATAGCATAACAAACATCATCATCTTTTTACTGGCGAAGAATAAACTTTGATAGAATTATAGAATTATTGAATTAACAACAACAAAATAACGTTATTGTCTGCGAATCGATGAACAATTCTAAATTGGATAGATTTGATCCTTTAAAGGCTTACAACGCAACTACAATTGTTAAAGATCCTTTAACCAGACATGAAAGGTTTCAGGCTTGGATGATAAATGAAGGTATATTCCGAATGGTTTTTATTTTTCTGTGACTTTGAAATTTTGTTTATTTATCTATTTTTTTCATATTTATAGGAAATAGAAAGATTTTTGCTGCTACATGGATATTAATCCATGGACTAATATTTTCAATGGCATTTATTCATTTCTCATTACATGATAATTTGAAAGGTGCACGTAAAATGTTTGGCATAACTTATGCTATTGCTCGTTCATCTGCAATGGTTTTACATGTGGATGCCGCAATTATTTTAATTCCTGTTTGCAGAAATTTAGTATCATTATTTAGAGCAACTCCTCTTAACAACGTCATACCATTCGACAAGAATATTGTGTTTCATAAAGCAATTGGTTGGTCAATAACGTTTTTCACATTGATTCATACCGTTGCCCATTGGGTAAATTTTGCTGAATTAGCTGCTTCTATGGATGATGATCAAAACAAAGTTATATTATGGTTAAAAATTAATTTTATGTCTGGTCCTGGTGCGACTGGTTATGTTATGTTAGTTTGTTTGATAATAATGGTTATAACTGCTAGAGAGTCTTCAAGGCAACGTCATTACAATATGTTTTGGTATTTGCACCACTTATGCATCCCTTTCTTTGGTGTGTGGGCATTTCATGGAATCTTTTGTATGATAAAACCTGATCGTCCACCTTATTGCCACGATATAGCTTCATTCTGGAAATATTGGATAGCTTCGGGTGTGATTTATATTGGTGAACGAGTTTTACGTGAAATTCGTGGTAGACATAAAACTTTTATTTCGAAGGTTGTTATGCATCCATCAAAAGTTGTTGAAATACAAATAAAAAAAGAATCAATCAAGGCAAAAGCTGGTCAATATATTTTTCTATGTTGTCCTCAAGTATCACTATTTGAATGGCATCCGTTCACTTTAACCTCTGCACCTGAGGAAGATTTCATTTCTGTGCATATAAGAATTGTAGGAGATTTCACTGAAGCGTTTGCTAAAAAATTAGGTTGTGATTTTAATGAAGAAGTAAAAATACGTGAAGAAAATAAACATCGTATAAAAAGTTGTTATGATGGTGTAGATATATCCTCAAACAATCCTAAACTATTAAAAATTTTACCTAAAGTAATGATCGATGGACCATTTGGTAGTGCTTCTGAAGATGTTTTTAAATTTGAAGTTTCTATGTTAATTGGAGCTGGCATTGGTGTCACTCCTTTTGCTAGCATTCTAAAAAGCATTTGGTAGTGTTTATATTTAATCTATTAATCACACACACACACATATATGTATCTATATATAATACTATATAATAATCTTTATCAATTTATGTAGGTATCGTGTAAATTATCCAAAGGAATCAACAAAACTTCGTAAAGTTTATTTTTTCTGGATTTGTCGTGATCATCATGTAGGTTTTTAATTAGTATTACTACTACTGCTACTGTTGCTATTACTATTATAAATGTTATTATAGTGCTTAATTTTAAAAGAAAATTATCTTTGCAGTCGTTTGAATGGTTTCAATCTTTGTTATTGGCAATTGAGGAACAAGACATTGAACAATTCATTGAAATTCATACATACCTTACAGGCAAGTTAAGAAACTCAGAAGTTGGTAATATTTTGGTAAACAATGACTTTACCACAAAAGATACAATAACGGGTCTTAGAGCTTTGACTCATTATGGTAGACCGAATTGGGATAAAGTTTTCTCAAATATGAGAGATAAATATCCTGCAACCGACATAGGAGTTTTCTTTTGTGGCCCTAAACCACTTGGAAAACAATTACATACCAAATCCAATTTATGGAGTCAGGGTTTTGATGATGGCACAAGATTCTTTTACGGAAAAGGTAATTTACACATTTAAATATATTTTAAAAAAATTTTAATCTAATAATTAATCTAATATATTAATAATTATTTATTGGTTTTAGAAAACTTTTAAAAAGAAAAAAATCTTTTTTTTCGCTTCTCACCCACCACCTTATTTATATTTAATGTAATATTTAAAAAAAGTCTTGATCCTAAAATTCGAACATTCTTAATTTTTAGTAATAAATATTTGGTTTCGACCAACACATTTTTAAATCTGGTAAATGAAAAATAAACACTTTGATTTCCCATGGAAAATAAAAAAATTTTTGACTTAGTAATTTTAGCCACCTCTCCAACCTCAAAACTTGAAAATGAAATAAAATATCAAAAGATATTTGATAATGAATTGTTTTCAATATATGGTTTACCCAAACCTTTATTACCAATTTCAAATAAGCCAGCAATAAATTGGTGGTTTGATGCATCGAGAAAATACATTAAAGGCGATATCTTTATTGTAACTAATGCTTTAAAGTATGTAAACTAATTTTTCATAAATCTAAAAATAATAAAATCAAATTTGCTAATAAATAATGTATACATGCGTGTACAATGTTTACATTTGTTTAGTTATCCTAAATATTTGAGATGGGCTGTTTCTAATTCAATTCCGAGAAATAATCTTATCAATAATGGAAATTCTTTTCCTAATGAAAGGTATTTGAAATATATTTTAGTATTTTTATTAATTAATTTATCAATCTATTAATTATATGATTTTGAAATAATAACAGCGATGATATTGTTAATGATCTTCTTTTAGTAAACAATGTTAAAAGGTTTCAAAATTCTACAATTATACTTTATGCAGATTTATTATTTAATCCTAATAATGAAGAAGACAAAATTATTATTAAGCAATTATTTTATAATGAAAATGAAGGTGAACATGAAATCATTAATAAAATTATCTATCATAATGGAGATGGTGATAAAGTAATTGATATTGAATTAACGGGAGATCAATTAAATATTCCCAAAAAATCAAATCAAATTGGGTTTGTTTTTAGTTTGATTTCATTAAATCTAATTCAAAAATATAAAGAATTTCTTCAAAATGATGGTGGAAGTTACAACAATAATAAAAACATTTTAAATGATTATTTAAAATTTCTTATAAATAACAATCAAATAATTAAATTTACAAAAATTTCAAAATCTTTTTTATCAAACTGGTCAAATTCAAATCTTTCATTAATTGATTATCAAACAACTTTCCAATCAATTTTCAATAATAATAATTGTAGTAGTAGTAGTAGTAGTAGTAGTAGTAGCAGCAGCAGCAGCAGCAGTGGATTAATTGCAAATTCTAATCAACATCATAAAAATTTATCAATTATAACAAAATCTTATGCTAGGATAGGATTAATTGGTAATCCATCAGATGGATTCTTTGGTAAAACCATTTCGTTGCTGATTTCAAATTTTTGTGCAGAAATTACTTTAATTCCAAATAAATTTGTAGATGATGATGATAATTATTCAAAAATTAATTTGCATACATCAGCAAATTTAAATTTACAATCATTTAAGAATTTAGAATCTTTAGTAAATATATCAACCATAGAAGGTTATGATAATCCGACAAATTTAATTCAAGCAACTTTAAAAGTTTTTTATGATTATTGCCAAATAAGGAAAATCTTTCTTCATAATCAAGGGTTTTCAATAATATTTGATACAAATATACCAAGACAAGTTGGTTTATCAGGTTCATCAGCAATAATAACAGCGTTTTTTAAATCATTAATGAAATTTTATGATTTAACTAATAGGGATATACCTTTAGACATACAACCAAGTTTAATATTATCAGTTGAAAAAATAGAATTGAGTATACAAGCAGGATTACAGGATAGAGTTATACAAGTATATCAAGGTTTAATGTATATGAATTTCGATGAAAATCATATGAAGACAAAAGGATACGGTATTTATAAAAGAATTGATATAAATTTATTACCTAAATATTTATGGATAGCATATGAATGTAATCCGAGTAGTTCTGGCAGAATTCATAGTAATATAAGAAAAAGATATGATTCTGGCGATCAAGAGGTAAATATTAAATCAAGAAATTATTATTTTGAGAAGAAGAAAAAACAATAATTAAATTTAAATTTAAAAGGTTATAACGACAATGAAAGAATTATCTAATATTACGGAAGAAGCTTACGAATTACTAAATGATAAAACAATTTCCTCATCTAAAAAATCTTTAGAATTTTCTATATTAATGACAAAAAATTTTAATTATAGACTAAAAATATTCGGAGAAAATTCATTAGGTAAAAATACTTTAAGAATGATTGAAATAGCCAATAAATATGGATTTGCGGCCAAGTTTACAGGTTCTGGTGGTTGTATTGTTGGAATTTGGAAAGGTTTTAAAGAAACCGAAGATGATGAAAAGAATATGTTAAAAAATATTGAAATTTTGAAAAATCATTTGCAATTGGAAGGGTTTATATTTTGTTGGGTAACGCCTGAAAATCATAGTAAAGATTATTAATATTTTCTATTACATACAAAAAAAAAAAAAAATAAAGCGAGAAATATTAATAGTGTTATAAAATCAATACAACGTTAACAAATAGAATTTTTATGTATTGTTTTTGTTGTATTTGTAAGGTTTGAATTATTATTTCTAAAGAATTAAAGTGCTAATTGACTGGCAGAGTGGCAAATAATTAAACAGCAAACGGTGTAGTGATGGATATTTGGAATTTGAAATTTGATAATAGTAGTTTTTGTGGCATTAGATCTAATTATTATTTGTATTAAGTAGTAGTTGTCCGATAAAGAGTTTTTCCTCGAGATTCTTTATTACGAAAAACTGATTTATTCACTTCCGACGTTCTTCTATATACGCATGAAACAAAATCTTCACCTGAATATATATCAAAGAATAAATGTGTAAATAAATATGTTTATTATACGTTAGAAGGAATGTACTTTACATGCCATAATATATATATGTGTATAAACCGTTATTTTGTCAAAATGTTTCAAAGTTAAACAATTTCGTCTGAATCTTATATCATATACTTTGAAGTATCAAATACCAAAATTTTCTTTTCAATAGATACTGTACATTTTTTTCTTTTAGAAACTCAACATCATATAATAAATGACCAGTTATTTGTTAAATCTCCCTGTACAGCAAAAACTCCCATCGAATTTTGATCTTTTGACATCAATAGTGTTTTAAATATTCAGAAATTGATTTGTGTTGGTATGTAAGTTTTTGAGAAGTGGAGAAGCCGAGAGCAGCCCGGACGCAATTACAGTTACTGAATGAGAATCACGGGGCTTTGTAGTGTGAATGAAATACATAATGGGTTGATACACTCATGTGCTTTGTCACCAATTATAATTTTACGAGATTGTGCAAGCCTAATAATCTGTTGGAAATACCATCCATACACAAATTTGCAAAGAATGGTATTCATTAGTCATTTCAACTGTACAATATCTTCTATGCTTGCTCCCTCACCTTGCCACTGTCTTCTTGAACATGGCCTTTTATAGAATTCCAATTAGCATAATTGGCAGGATAAATGAATGTGATTTTGGAAATTCAAGAGAATCAGAATGTGAATATCGAGAAGAGCAAGACATGTGATTGTTTATTTAGGCTTCTTTCTGCCATATTCTTTATATAATTTCTTTCTATAGCGCCAAGTTTTATCCATGTTCTCTATACAAAACTGCTGACTATGTCAATTCTTTAGCTGAGGCTTGAAATATTCAAACCCTTTCGGATCTTGGCCAAGCTCTCAATGGATGCTATGAGTTGTTGGAATTTCTGAAATGAAATGAACTGTTTTGAGGGTATCATCAGGAAATTAAATCTTATATAAACCTACGCCAGCATATGTTTATGTGATATTCAATTTTCTGGTGACTCTGAATAGCTTCCTAAGCCTTCTTATGCTCCAATTTTTAAGTGAATTCTCTCAATGCCTCATTAATCATCAAGATGTGGGAGAGTATGTGACATGTAGTTGACTCTCTTCATCAAGTATCACTATTGTCTTTGGGCCCCAAAAAGCAATTAACATGTGATTAATCCAAAACAAAAGTGAACGTGTTTCACTCAACTTGCTAATTTCACAATCAGTTCTGAATGCAATAAAATTGATTGCTATATTTTTTTGCTTTTTGGGTCATCAGGATCAATGCAATAAACATTCTCAGTCGATGTTAGGAAGTAGAAATGAGACAGAAGTTCACACGAGTTTCATAAATAAATCGTTTTGATTGATGCCTCAGTTATTTCAGGCTCAAAATCAAAGTCAAAAATTTATCATTTATCATTTATCATTTGCTTTAATTGTTAATGATAAAGAACAACTTCTCATTAAAGATGACTACTCAACTAATTGCGACATATAAAAATTGAATTGCAGCTAATTGCGGTTCCCATTTTTACTGCCCAATTTCTTTTGAGGTAATTTGGGAAAGGACACTTTTTTTTTGCCCCCTCCACTGCCTTCTAAAGTAGGTAATTATTCAGTTGCAAATGACTTTTATATTGCAGTCTCTCTTTCTTTTCTATGTTGTCGTTGTTGTTGTGAGCAATTTCAAGTTCCAAATATAAAAAATAAGGCTCCAAATGAATCAAATTGAGTCAAATTTTAAAGCGATTTGATTTGTGACTCAGTTCAACTTGATAGGAATCCTAAATTCCTTTTAATGTCATGATTTGTTTTATTTGTTATGAATTGAGTATTCAAATGTTTATTTGAATAAACGAATAAAATGAATAGTTTGAACGAATAGAAACTCTACATATTAACATTAATAACGATAACAAAAAAAAAGTAATGTTCAGCTCGAATTTCATTGATTCGTTCAGAGCCTTAGATAAAAGGCATTGACATTTGCTTTAATTTCATTGATCATGTCACATTTATAAAAAACAACTTTCCCATTTCCTTTGAAGTGATCTGGAAAAGGCACTTTGTTTTGCCCCGCTTCCTAAATTATCTCAGCCAAAAATAACCTTTATCTTGCACCCTTTCTTTTATCAGCCAGTGTTCTTTTTTCTTAATTAATGCATGTGACATTCAATTGAACACAACAATTCTTTTTAAAACTTGTAACTAACTAATGACATCCTTTGTGTGTCAAAGTATACACACAAATACTACACAAAACCTGATGATTCTTTTCAATCAAACAGTTTTATACTAATGAAAAAATTAATTAATTAAAACAAACCTTGCTCTTTCAATGTTGTTAATAGTATAAAGGTAATTTATTTATCAAATGGCAAAGCCCTGAGAAAAATAAAATTCAATTTTTTATTCCATAAAGAAAGAAATCATTAAATTTAATAATTTAACAATAAACTTTTTTCCGTTTTATTAACGGATTTGTAATAAATGATGGTAATGATAATGGAATTCTGAATTGGTTTTTTAAAATCCAAAAATCTGAAATGTTTGCCAAATCCTAAATTTCTGCAGAAATATTATATAAATTTGATAAATCCAGAAAAATATTTATTTATTTATTTTAATCAGACATAATTATATATTCCAATAAAAAGCAAAGCTTATATTTGCTAAATGTGGTTGTAGACTATGAACATAAATACATTTCCATTTTTGTTGCACCAGAAAAATGATCATGTGATTTATTCAATGGTAATTGAAATAATACCAAATATTATTTAGTTTACAAGCAGGCTTTTTGTAGCAGTAGTATTATTTTGTTGGTCAGACATCACCCATCATACAACGAATGAATTCAAATTTTCAATTAACTTTTGATTGGTTAATTTAATTTCGGACTTTGAAAAGTACTTTCCGAGATATTTCTCGGATTTGCTACCAGCTTTATTCGGAATAGAGATTGGAATTAGTCAAAGAAATCCTTAGTCAACTATTAGTTGGTTAATTATCTTAGTTGGCTATTTAATCTACTATTTTACTATTTTAGTTGACTGTTTAATCAACTATTTTAGTCAATTATTTTGGTTGATTATTCATGAAAATTTTTTAATTCTTTTTTGCAAACGAAATCTCAACACAAAAGTATGTGCTGCGTCGTCTCCTTTCAAAGGTTCTCTAAAACCACTATTAACCCAACCCAAAGCAAATAAATTATTGGATCTTATATCAGAAGTACTCATTCATCATTGAAATCATCATTATAATTTTTTTAATAATAAAAATATTTGTGTAATAATCCTTTCTTTTAAATTAAATATGAAAATATTAAAACGAGAGAGGCTAGGTCACATATCTGACATACGATTGGACAGCACTTCGATAGGTTTTATTCGAACGATTAAACGATTTTCAAGTGCTTTTTCCCGAAATCTTTTCTATTAATAAAATTATAATTAGTTTAAATTTTTTGTCCTTTTTTTTGCCGCCTTTTAGAAAATTTAGGGAAGGTTGTTAAAAAATCTTGGTGTTAAAGTTTATCACCAAATTACCGTATTTGGAAATTCATCATTATGTCTGGTGATCTCCTCCCCCACAATATTAATATGTTTTGGGACCCACTTTTCAGGATTTTCTTTACACATTTAAAGTACTTCACTTAAAAATTCTCTACTCATTTTTTCATACGACATATAATTTTTACCCTTAAGCATTGTGGGATCGTGTCCTAGACTCAAAGATGATTATTTATTTATTTAAATGCCAATAATGTTAATACAATTTCTTCCGATTTTATTTATACTAAATCGTAACAACAATTTCCGCGAATGTATATTTATGCTTTACTCTTAAAATTTATATTTATTAATTATAAGCTTTATTAATTAATACAGAAGAGTCTCAAAAATTTTATATAAAATTAGAGATGATCAACAATTTCCGGACTTGTTACACGGAATTAAATAATACAAAAAAATTTACAAATTTTTATATATATATAATTATTTACAAAATTTTGTGACCAGCACGTTCCAAGTTGCATATATATATATATATAATGATTTTTTAAATATACAATAATCAAAAATACAAACAATAAATATTGCTATTGTTCTTGAAAATTTGTGAGTGAAAATGCATTTAATTCATTGCTAATATTATTTTGTCCCAGAACAGTATAATTTGTTTGAGAAAAAAGATTGTTCGTAGGAGCAGACAAAGTTGTGTCTTCTTCTAAAAAGGTATAATTCATGTTCAATGGTTCATTTGATACCCAATTTGGATTAAAATTATATTCGAAATAATAAGATGATTGATTTAAAGTTATATTGTTATTATGAATGGTATCAATTGAATTATTTCCTTCAACCCCTGGTAACATAAACAAAGGATTGCCTGTTGTACTACTATTCGTTGGAAAAATACCATTGGTTTCATAGTAATTATTTACATCAAATCCTGACAAGGTTGTTTCAAATGGATTATTATTATTATTAGATTCTCCTTTATCGTACAACCAATTATCAATTATTATGTTGTTTGATTGTAATTTTTCAAATTCATAATTGGTTCCTAATTGAATATTTGCTATAGAATTGTTGTTCATAAAATCTTCTCCTAAAGATTGTTGTTGACTATTATGAAATAATAAATTATTCGTTGTATTATATGTATTATGTAACAATAATTGATTTTCGTTGAAAATAGCAGGGTTTGTTGATAATAATAAATCAATGTTAATATTATCCATAATCTCACTTGTTTTTCCTTTAGCACTTGATTGATCGCTTGACGATAAACGTAAATATGGTGACGCATTAGTCCTTACATAATTTTTGTTGGGACGATAGCGAGCTTTTAAACTATTGGATGTTGTTGTTAAATTTGGTTCTTCGTTTGTAATCAAAGTAATTGTATGTTCTAACCCATCTGAATAATTATTGGCCAATTCAACTGAATGCTGAAAAGTTGGATTTGTTTGTAGTGATTGATTAAGAAAAGGTGGCTGTGGATTGTTTGTCGATGTTTCAACATTTGTATGTTTAGAATGTTTTTTTATCCTAGGCGTCATTGTAGAATAAGGCGCTGTTGATTTACGTGCCTCTTTGGTAATACGTGATCGAATGATCAAAGATTTTCGAGATGTAGTTGATATGGATTCCACAGCACTTGGTGAATTTTCGTTTAATAAAATTTCATCTAAATTTTCTGGAGGTATAGATTGCTGCTTCTCAACGTCTTTAGAATTTTCTTCCTCATTTTCGCAATTAAGTTTACGAGATATCATAGTATAAATGTCTTTTGAAGTTAAAGTTCCTTTATCAATACTAACGAATATTGTATCCCAATCCATCTTTTCGTCTAAAAATTTTTTTATACCTTCATCATCGTCGTTATCATCCTTAGAACGAGTTCTTTTGTTATTAAACCATGTTTCCAATTGCTTGACAGTAATGCCTGCCCTTTTGCTTAGCTCTTCTTTTTCGATTCTACTCGGACATTTATTTTCATTATAGAAATTTTCAAGAATATCTTTAATATGATTTTCAAACCGGGTATTTGAAAGGGTATTTTTGTTTGGAACTTCACGAATGGCTTTTATAAAAAATTTTTGTATAGCATCAATGTTTTCCATATACCTTGCAACAAAAACATCATGTACTGTTCTAAATAAAATGATTGAATTGTTTTCAATCATTAGATTTTGCTTTGTGATGATTTCTACTCGCTCCTGATAAAAACACTGAATTTTAGTACCAATTTGATTAACAAACTCTAGGTATAGTCTTTGGAGAGCATTCCCCAATTCATCATCTTCAACACTTTCAAATATTTTTAAATGATCCTTGATTTTAGAGCTAATTTCCGAGTTCTGTGAAATTGGTATAAATTGCGCAAACTTATTAAAACTTTGTGTCTTTTGGGGGGAAACTGCATTTGTTAAACTGTCTTTTTGATTTCCAGTTTTTATTTTAGAGTTAATGATTTGTTCTATTTGAAAGACTCTTTTGCGAATATCTAAATAAGAATACTTCTGACTATATAATTTTTCTATTAGCGAATTCATTTTCTTTTAAAAAAAATAATTACAAATTGCATTAATTTTATACACTCTCAAATGCAGGGATAAAACTATGTTACACAGCAATTGTTCGATAAATAATGTACATACAATAATAATAATAATAAAAATTTATAAATAAGTAATAATATTTATTATTCTCTCATACCATCATAAAGAAGTCGAAAAAACTTTAGAATGTCAGAACTAAATATTTCAGTGGCAAAATCTTCAAGAGACTTAAATAAAAAAATTTCACTTTGTCAATCAACAACAATAACTCCTACCAAAAACAATGATACATTTCATTCTCAAATGAGTTGTGAAAAAATCAAAAAATATTCGAATTATGAAGAGATAAAATTTAATGAAACATTAACACAAATGTCTTGCAATACAAACCAAATTAAATCACAAGATATAAATCTTTTGACATCCTTATTACACACATGTTTTAGCATAAGAGAAATGATCTATACATATTCTGATTATTCTGAAATTATTTCCGTGACTGGAGTCCTTGAAAGTTTATATTGCAAATACAACATGGAAAAGATCGAAACTTCTGATGCTTATACGAAAATGGAGCTTTTTATTGCCATTGGAACTGTTTCGGCACAAATCACTGAGGCATTAAATTCAAGACAGATGTTTGAAGATAAATTACATAAAATGCAAATTGATTTTCCGTCAAATATATTAAATACTGCAAATAGCCAGGAAGCTCCATCATTTCTAGTAAATTCTTCAAAAAACTCTCAACACAATAAAGGTATGTCATTAAATTATAATTATTTCACTTTTAATTTTAATTGAACAGATAGAAGGTACTAATTTAAATAATAAATAAATATTTACAAAGAACAAAGCTGCCGTATGCAAACAGATCCACTTTCTGTGTTATGGTTCATCAAATATTTGATTGATCATAATCTTAAAAGGCCAGACAAAAAACAGCTTCGATTGTTATCATTCTGGACTAATCTCTCGGAGAAGAAACTCAATGACTGGTTTAGTAAGACATATCAAAATTATATTAGGAAAAATGACCAGAAGAGTGCACATAAAAAGTTGGCAGAACGCGCAATAAAAATAGGTAGACAATTGCGTAGACCTAATTCACTAAAAATTAGTCGATCTTCAATTAAGTCTAACAAAAGTTCGCCATACGAAAGAAAATCATAAGTTGAGAGAATTAAAAATATCTTGTAAATTTTGTTTTTCTATGTTCTATTATTAAATCCCTTATTTCATTTTGTTATTTTAACTTCTTCAATCTTTTTTTTTTTGCTGATAATATTACTCATAAATACTGTTTATATTTCTTGTATATATTAGTTTAATTGTCTGTAGCTGTGCTTCAGTAAAGATGTATTATAAATTTTAATTCAAGACATTATGTATTCTGTACAATAAAATTTGATGTTATATTTATTGAAAGAAAAAAAATTCTTTATTACTAGGTTTATTGTGTTACATAATATTTAAAACACACATAAAAAAATTTGTATTGCCAATATTTTGATAATTTAAAATATAGATTTATCAGTTGTCTTGTGATAGTAAATCATAATCAGGAATTGTGAGATTAAATTGTTGAGTGTCTACAAATACAACAAATACAAATGAATAAAAATATATAATATTAATGTAGAAATATTTTAGCCATTAATGAAATTGCTAAACATTACCATGGATTGAGACTGGAAGATTTTTAAAATCTAATAATCTACTAGTATAAATGGCCTTATCGTGTAATTTTGAAATTGGTTTATTTGAATTTTCAGGTTTAATTTTATCACAAAATCCTAATTCATCAGGTTCTCCTAATAATTCTTTATGTTTATCAACAAAAATACATTTATTAAGAATCAAATTTATTTTTATTATACTAGGTCGATTTTTTGGATTCGCATCCCAACATTCTTGCATTAGCTTAAGAAAAAATTCTGGCATAACATCAACAATTGGTGGACGAAGACCTTGGCAAATTTTCATTGCTAAATCAAAGTCATGTGGTTGATCAGAAAATGCTATTTGGCCTGAAGCCATCTCCCACATAAGGATACCAAAACTATATACATCTGAAGCTTGTGTGTAAGGGTTCTTAAGCAAAACCTCAGGGGCAATATAAGGTAAAACGCCAAATATGCCATCATCCGTTGAACCAACTTGACAAGTTAAGCCAAGATCGCTTACTCTTGTCATAGGTGCGAGAATTGTAGCAGAGTCTTCATCGTCGTCATCCAACAGTATGTTACCACTATGTAGATCACGGTGAACAAGACCAGCTTGATGTATTGTAATGAGGGCAGTTGAAATTCTCATAAGGAGATAAAGTTTAGTTTTCCATAACATTTTATTTCCAAACGACTTATTTAATGAATCACGTAGTGAACCTTGATTTGCAAACTGTGTTACCATCATGTATTCTTTTGTTTCTGGGTTCTGGGTTATTCCATAATATCTTAGAAGATCATTATATCCATCAAAACTTTTCATTGCTATATAAAATGAATCAATTATTATTTAGAAGAAATTTTTTTTAAAAAAACCCCCGAAACTTACCTTCAATATAAATGTTAAGCTGTAATAAAAAATAACATGGATTACTAAAATGAATCGAACTTAGAATAATTCTAAATAAGTAACTCTACTTACCTCAGAAAAGAATCCTTCCATGGCTGGTCCTGAATGATTAATACTTTTAAGAGCAACAGGATGGTTTTCTTTTCTACAAAAAATTTCGATCTTATCTCGATCACAGGCTTTCGGTCCATCCAGCCATGTTGCAGAATAGACACTCCCAAATCCTCCTTTTGCTAAATAGTGGACATTAACTAGTCTTTCGTATGGAATCCACTCTAAGTACTGCGCCCATTCAGTT
The DNA here is from genome assembly GCA_958430865.1 of Entrophospora sp. SA101. Classification (NCBI taxonomy): domain Eukaryota; kingdom Fungi; phylum Glomeromycota; class Glomeromycetes; order Entrophosporales; family Entrophosporaceae; genus Entrophospora; species Entrophospora sp. SA101. The sequence continues at coordinate 34,408 of CAUDNR010000113.1, read as the reverse complement.
GCATTAAGTTGAATTTCTTGAATAAATTTGTCTATAATTTGATTACCACTTGACCAGTTAGAAAACTCAGCTTGAAAATATTGGGAGAGGCATTGAAGACACCAATAAAGATATTTATTTTTTACATTACACTTGGGGCAATTGTCCATTTTTTTTTAGGAAAATTTAAGATTAAGATAAAGGCAAACAAATTATATTTTATTATAACGATTAGTATGACAAATTGCTAATACGGTGCAAGATCATCTATAATTAATTAATACAACACGCACCTGTTGTCTATTTGCATAACTTTGATGCACATGATTCATACGTAGTATGCAAGTGACTATAATAATAATAATAACTAAAATAAAATTTTTTAACAACAAGCCTTGTTGGAATTTTGAAAATTTTGAAAATTTTATTATTATTTTAAAATTGACTAGTAAATTTTTTTACCAAGTTTGGTCATGTAACTTAAAAAAAAAAAACGAAAAATTTAAAATTTTTTTGCATGAATTGACTCCTTTTAAATATTTTTATCATTTTTATCAATCATTAATTCTAATATTTTTTTGATTTTTTCAATTTCAGATTTATTATCGTCCCCTAACAAGATATAATTTGAATTATTTATAAATTTGAAACTTGAAACCTTGAATATTTAAGACATTTAAAATACCTTCAAATCCTTTGACTTTGTTATATAAATCAGAAACATTTTGATCTTTGTTACTTTCTAAATAGTCGCAAAGAATTTTTTTAAGATCTTGATTTTTATTTCTAGATCCATTGATCAGACTTGTTACAAATGATAATGATACTGGCGTACCAGACATTTTACAATTGATAGAAGGAAGATAATGAAATTTATTAAGACAAATTATTTGTTTATTTATATATAAAAGATGGAAGAGACTGTATTGTTTTTTGTTGACTAAAAAAACGAACCAACTAATGGTATAAAATATTAAAGACAATACGGGAATTTCCAAAAAACAATTATTTTATACGTATATTTAATTATATTCATGATGAATTGTTTTATGAATAGATTGAGTATATTCATTCACATGATTGTCAAGAAAATAGTTGACATAATACGAGTGGTTCCTTGTGATGAGTTTTTCGTAGAGAATATTTTTAAAAGATGATTACATTGTTTCGTTTATTTTATTATAATATCCATATAGTAATAATACTCATAATCAACATAATAATACAAATTAACTAACTACGTATTAACAAACTAACTGTGTATTATAATTGAAATTCTACATTGTTTTTAGACGTCTACACGTTAAATAGGACTATTCAAATACGTGAAGCGTTTGTCTATTTTACTGTTTTCTTTATTCATTTATATATTCGTGTTTACAAGCAATGACCAGTGTAACTTAATTCAAAGATACTAATCATGGCATCTAAAATAATCATAATAATGACAACAATAACGACAACAACTATAATAATACTAAAACTGTCAATACAATAGCATTCGCTTATGTCATAGTATTACATTCCAAAAAGATAATGATCGAAACTTGCATAGGTGTAGAAAAGATAAGTTCTATCTATACCTAAGATCTAATATTATTCATTTTTATTTTTTTGGAAGAAAACTCTACGACTTACGATTGTATATAATCAGAGGGGAAGAAAAAATGTTTGTTTTGTTGTTTTAATTTTGGTAATTCACTTAATTTACTATTAATTATTAGAAACAATAGATGAAGTCTTTATTATTATTATAATCATTAAAGGTAGTATTTGTCCATAGCTTTTACCTTTGGCGATCACAAAAACCCACGTATTAATGATTTATTTAAAAAGCATGCATACATACAGGATTAGCAGTGCTTAACGATCCTAATGGTTATTGTTTCATCTATCTCTTTGAGTTTGATATTGATTGGGTTATTAAAATTTAGAAAATAATATGTATATTGGTCCACATTTTGGAACTTTGAGGCAAATTGAAATCGAATCAAAATTTTTTCTGAATAAAATTAACCGATCATTGTCACATCATATTTGGACTTTTATCAATTAAAATCATTTTACTTATCATTAATTCGTTCTTTGGCGATAACTCAAGGGATTGTTATAATTCAATTTCCAGGTCTAGAATCACTTCCCATGGAACTTAAAATGCAATTGGTTGAATATGGAGGAGTTATCGCCTTTTCTTCGTTATTTTGAACTTCAAGACTCTTGTTGATTCACTCCACTTTCAATCCCTTGGTTATCGATGCTATCTTATTGATTCAATATTAAATTTTAACATTTTACAAATAATAGAGATTGAAAGATAACCAAAACGCATACGGCGTTTTTACACAATTTTTAAGAAACATTAATTACTTCAAAGGAATTAAATACGTTGACTCGACCAAACATCGGGTGATCCAAATACCAAGATTATGCTCAACACAAACCTGCAAAAAGACATGAATGAAAGCGTTTAAAAAGATGCATTAGGACCCCGGACAATTATAATTGAGGTCTGCTAGAAAATTTATTTTTGTCATTCTAGGTCCATTTTAAAAAGCTGTGAGCATGAAATTTTGTCTCAATAGATGGTTATCTATTATCTATAACAATTTTATTTAAAAAATGAAATTTGATGATGTTACTTTTTTACTTTTATATATCCTGTGTCAGAAATGGTGAATATATGACCAAAATTTTTACCTGTTACACGGCTTTATTTCAGTGTCAAATTATTTAACTCTGATAAATCACGTGCTAGATACTGTGTAAAGTAGTTATGTTGTCCGGAGGTCCTGGTGCAGTCTGATAGAAATAAATAATGAGGCATTTCCAAGTTAATACTATTAATCTTATTTTATTAAATTTTGATTTTAAATTTTTATAAATCGTAGGCAAAGCGATGAAATTTGATCGTTACAAGTGGAATGTTTTTTGAAATAAATTCGGCCTCATTTACCAATCCATCGTTAAAAATTCAGTCCAGAACCTTTTCTGAGGCTTAAATCCCAAAGATAAAAAATTATATACAGTGTATTTCTTTCTCAATGAGTGACTTTTTTACTTGGCTTTGGTTAGGGTTGTGCAATCATTCTAACTTTCCTAATATTAAAGAGAACGGATGTTTCTCTATTTTTTGAAGAACCTATTAAAGTTTCTTCTGTGCTCAAAAGCACAACATTCAAAATGGTTAGCAGATGATTGATTTATGGCATTAAAAAGGAAGTCACGAAACAAAGTTTATTTCGTAAATTCTCTGTTTTTTTTTTAATTAGATTCTTATTTTCTCTGTCAAATAACTACATCAATTGTCTCCATTGTTTATTCCATTAAAGAGCGAGTAGAAAAGAAATGTCATTTGCAACTGGAATGATTGTCTACAACCTAGTAAACCTTTTTTTACTTTAAGAGGCAAAAAGAAAGTGCCCTTTCAAAGGATTTTGATGAGAGGGGTCCGATTAATGGAGTTAAAGTAAATGCTAAATTAGGTCTTGATGACCCAACAAAAAAGAATTTCGAATGTTTAGCTAGTGAGGAGTTAATGAAAAAAATCTATATCCGTTAATATTACTCGCCGTTATAGCGAGTAACCTCCCTTTTCTCTTGAAAGAAGATGAATTGGTCATTATAACTTCTTGTCCTTTGAAAGGAGACTGATAAATTTGAAAAGATTATTCCAAGTTAATCATGCGACAATTGAAATTATTCTCCTTCTAAGGAAGGTGGGGTTATTTGTATCAAAAGAAAACATCCTGGATATTATTAGGTTTCTACCGGATAAACTCTACGTCTTATTTGATTATGCAATATTCACAAGCCACTACCTAATGTTTATCACCTAGAAATCAGTGTTGGTGGTTTCAAAGATGAAAGACGATAGCAGAGCATAAGAATCATACATATATGTACACAAAGAGAGAAGAAAAGGTTAATGCTGAATATATTTGATTATGACTGGTTACAACTTTAGTACTCGGTAGTATAGCCATTATTATTTACCATGTTTCTAAAAAAAAGTAAAGATAGATAAATTTGCCCATTTCACCTTCCCAGAAAGACTTTGCCCATATTATTCTCCATCTTCCAAAGATTTCCACATTTTCATTCTGCAAATTTATAGGTAAATTTTTTCTTTCTTTAGAAAACAAATACAATAAAGCAATAGAACGTAATGCAATCTTAGAAAATGAATTGGAAGGAAAAAACATATTAATTGTCCAAGTACAAAGATTAAAAGATGAATTAAGAGGTAAATATCTCAATTTTAATAATAAATACAAGTATACATAATATCATCATTATAACTTTAAAATTTTATCTAGATGTGAATATAGAATTGGCTATATTGAAAAATAAACAAGATGGTGAATATGGCCCACCACCACCATCAGCTTCTCAACTATATTCAATACATAAGACAGAATTATCGCGTTCACCATCACATATGTCTGTTGATTCAAATTCATCTGATGTTAGCCCAAATCCGGTAAAAATGGTACAAGAAATGGTTGGCAGGGTCAAGGTAACTTATACACATTTTATATATTATTACATCATTATTATTATATCTGTTTATTAATTATATTTGTATTTAAAAGAGTTTGGAAGCACGTTTAGTATCATGTCGTTCACTAGTTACACCTTTATTAGCACCACCTCCATCATATAGTACAACAATGCCATTACAAAATGGTATAAATTCACCTCCATTATCACCAAAAACTTCACGTCTGGATTCACCCTATATCACTTCACTGAAAGAAAAAAGACGCAGTTCTGTTCAAAAAACAAAATTTAGTATTCCACCTACTCCAATTAGAGCAAACTCGTTTGGTAAAGCTTAACTCAACAAAACAATGATAGTATATATTTTCATATCAAAAAACAATATCATAAGCAACAAAGTAATGATGAAGAGTATACAAAAAAGGAATGTAATTTTCTTTCAATTGATTTAACAAGAAGATGGATTAATGATTAACAATAATAACAATAATTTTATTAGTATTAAAATTAATTATAATTGCTGGATTTTTTTAATAATGGACTTTTAGCAACAATAAGAAAAATAATACTATATTTTTAATATTCTATTCTCTTATTATATATATATACATATATATAATACAATCTAATACTCCTAATACCCTTTCTATTCTGCTTGATTTTTCCTTTTAATTCTACTTGCTTATTTATATTTATATTATTTATTATTCACTTGGGTACTTTAACAAATAGCTTTAATAATTCCAATTAGTTCTTTATTTTATGTTAAATATATTCATATATCATATTGATGGACAAAATCCCTTACTCAAAAAAAAAAAAAAATAACACAAATAAGTAAGTAATGAAAAGTCATCATTATCGAAGAAGTAAACAATATTAAATTTTTGAATAGAAATTATATCCCCTTTTTAATATAAGAATATTTCTATCACCCACCTATCTCTTCTTTTCAACAAAGATGGATTTTATTTTTCTTGTATTAATATTTTTTTTTTCGTTTTTTATTTAATTTAATTTAATTAGTTAATTAATTTTTTATTGCTATTTATCATCACCATAACTATAATTATAATCATTTTACCTTTAAACTACCATTAATATCGTTTATTTATACAAATATATACATATAATATTCGTTATAATTTTTCATAATATTAATTGGACTTTGTTCTGTTAATATTATCTATGTAATTTATATTCTAATAAGATTGTTATTAAATTTTTTTTTATTATAATTATTTTTCCCATTTTTTATACTTAATATATACAAAACAAAATTATATATATTCTAAATTAATATATAGAGTTTATTTAACAAAAGTATTATTTAGATTAATATATTTACACATACACACATACATTTTAGTAATTGATTTCTTGGTGGGATAATTTTTTAAGATTATTAAGTTTTTTCAAAAAAAATAAAAGGAATTTTCTTTTGTACAGGTTTTTTTTAATATATAAATTTATTTATATGATCAACTATTCAATTAATCTGATAAAGAAAAAAAAAATCACAAAAGCGAATAAAATTTTGGTAGGGTTGAGAGCCATTCAATATATATGTATATTGATTGAAGTTTTCTCTCACCTTTATAAATCATCTAAAGAAATTTATATTATATTATTGGTTTTTTCAATTATTTAAGATTATTTTATGTTTAAATTATTATTATTATTTTTTTTTTTATATAATTTAAGATTTGACGAATTTACATTCAAACATTAAAGTTATAAATAAATTAAAGTTATAAATAAATATAAATAAATAAAATATATAGTGTGTTGTAAAAAAACCAGAAAATTAATTATTGTCAGAAAAAATTCGCCAAATAAAATTTCAAAGTTCTGCTTTTTTAACTGATTAGTTGTCGAGTAATTTGCTTTTAAAATTCGCACTATGGTTGAATCTTACCGGCTTTTTTGCAATTACATTATTAGCAAAGGTATACATTTACCCAATAAATATATCCGTTCTCAAATATCATTAATAAGTTGTATGTAACAAATGATATAACTTGTAGGTTCTTTTTTTTCCTGGGTCTGACCAAACATTTTATGATGATCATGCCATTCTTGATCGTACAATGATTGATTCAGTGATGACCCACTACCCAAAACTGTGACCTTCCACCTTGAATTGATATGGCGGTCCAGACCTAATGATCCATGGCACCACCATAGCTCAATTCCACTCTTTATTAAATAGAATTACGTGGTTGTACAAAAAGTTTTGAGAAAATACATGTAACTTGATGATCTTTTCTTTAATAAAAGTAAAAATGGGAATAAAAAACAATCTTTTAAATAAAAAAAAATAAAATTTTAAAGTTTGCCAGTAGAAACAAATGGAAAATTCAAAACGTGAATACCAAAGATACTACATTTTTGTTAGCTGGA
>CAUDNR010000113.1:0-10598 GCA_958430865.1 Entrophospora sp. SA101 | reverse complement strand
CGGATCCTCATATCCTTTGCTGAAGAGATTATAGTCACGAACCTGTATAGACATATATATTATTGGAATTAAGTTTTCGGCTGAAAAGCTGAAGTTAAGATACATACTATTTTAAAGCGGAAGAAACGGGATACGTGATCAGAAAAACATTACCTGTGAAAACAAGGATAAATACGAAAGGAAGCATTGCCAATGAATGAAAGGAAGAGTAAATACTATTACCACCGAAAGACACTATATGTTATTATCATATACTATATAATTAATGGCTGAAGAAACCTAGAAATAAAATTCTGGAGATAAAAAGCAAACGAAGTAAAACTGTACCTTGAGAATAACTAGTGATGGTAGTAAATGATAAGGGATAAGAGATCAAGAAAGGTTAGGACTAAAAATTATACTGTTTAGAATACAGAAACGTTACGAAGAAAATTATACTTTTAAAATCAACGAAGTGTTCAAGGAAGACTATTACTAAAAAATATACTTTTAGAATCAAAGAAACTCTCAAGGAAGGCTATGACGAAAAATAGATCCTTAGAAACAAAGAAGCGTTAAAGAAAGGTTATGACGAAAAATATATCGAAGAAATTATTTTTAAAAGTTTTAATAACATTCGAAAAGGTTAAAATTCAAAAAGATTAAAATTCAAAAATTCGAAAATTCAAAATTCGACCTTTTATACGGAAGAATTGATCAGGCACCCTGTCACGGAAAAAGTATCCTAGGAGAGAAGACGGAACACGAATAAACATGAAAATTCAATTACCGAAATGTTCCACAAAGTCATTATGATTAGTAAAACAAAATATAAGCAAAGCATAAACGAACCAGAAAACCTGTTCAATTAAAATAGAATGAGTCTTCGAATATTATATTTTCGAAACAATGAATTCATACTAATTCTGTGCATTAACCATATTCTCTCATTTTATATTCAACACTATATTATTATTGTTTTACTATCTTACCAGGGGACATATTTGATAAGTATAGCTGTATATATTTCTTTTAATTTTATTTTATTTTCTTTATTTTTATTTAGCTTAGGCCAACACCTAAGAAGAGCAAATCCTAGCTAGGTGCGATCAGTCCAAACACTGAACCTAAAATACAACAGAACAAGGCCCAATAAATCGTGGCTAAGTAATAAGAAAGCCTAAAGAACCGAGGCAGATATTTAGGATTATAAATATCTTGGAGACGTGCCGGCTCAGGCAGATAACAAAGAACTACCGAGAAAATGTTACCAGAGGGAATAAACATCACCCCCATGGGTTAATAGACAAATAGCTATTAATACCATGCACATTAAAGAAGTAATTGCAATTGGGATTAAAACCTACCAAGGAGCACTCGGCTACAGTTGTATCAAAATAACTAAAGCACTAGTATAAATGATTTACTGTGAGACGCGGATTTCAATCTCACAATATTAATCTTGGGAGATGATGATACGTGATGATCATCATCATCATCGTCACCCCCAAGATTTATGAACTGAACTGAACATAAATTCTTACCATAAATAATTTAGTAGACCAGATTCCCTGTACTACGTAAACTAAAAACAATTCCTACCAAAGAAAATTCTTTTACAAAAAAACCGCCTTTACTATTCCCTCTTGTTTCTTTTGTTTTTACTCCAAATAAAAATTTTTTTAAATAAATAAATACATAAACAAAATGGTTGCTATGGCAATAAAACAAATAGTGGCAAAAAACATGGTTTCTGAGACCTTTCGTGAAATCTTTACTGGTAATTATTATGATAAATATCATACATCCAATTAATCACTCATATAATATTTTTGAATTGATAAATCATTGAACACATTTAAAGGGCCGACATCTTTATACCATTGGCTTAACAAAAAAAGATCTGTAAGTTTTTATAAATTTAATAACATTTATATAACAGATCACACATTTAAATGAGTCTAACTAAATAAGTGTCTCAAATGAAAAATTTATTATAAATATCTGTGTAATTTTATTTATTTTTTTACTAATGATAAAATAATTAACATTTTCCTCCATGATTAAACTAAATCAAAGAGACGTATCCTTCAAAGGAATTTATCATATGTAAGAAAGCCAAAAAGCAAGTCAACTAAAAAAAATGAAACCAAGAAAAAATTCAGCTGGGATGATTTGTTTCAACGTCGTGTAAAAGAGGAAGCCTTAAAAGAAGAATCCTCAAAAGCAGAATCCTTATTAGCTACCAGGTTTTTTATTATTTATCCATTTTAATTATTAATTTATTGATAATTAATTAATTAAAAATTTTTTTTTAAAAAAGTCAAACACAACAGTCAGACCCTATTATTGTAAAAAGTAAGGAGGCCCCTGATCAGTCAACAACAACAATTTACATCTTCCATGCTAGTGGTACTGAATTGTCCCAAAAAGTTGTGGGATCTAGATGTGCATGGTGTGTTACTTTAGTATTTAGAGATATTGATTGTTTAATGATTCATTTAGAAAATTTTCATCAACATTTTAAATATATAATAAAAGTAAGTGAATAAAAAAAAAATTTGTAAGATTAAATAATTTTTAAACAACAATTCTTTTTTTTTTTAGCAAAGGAAACAAACAACCAGTTGTGAAATTGCTGTACATATAAATGATGAACATTCTAATCATGAATTTTTTGAGTTTAAAGCTGATGGAACTCGCTTTCCAAAATCATTTGCTATTCCAGAAAAGAGTATTTTGCCATCACCATTGTCTTCAAAAAAATTTACTTCAGGAACTTTTGTAAACTCTCGTTCATTTATTCCATTCACTGCAAATTCTGATATAATTGCTGAAAATAATACTTGTGAACATTGGATTCAACAACAAAATGACGAGGTTTGAAAAAAAATCAATTATTATATTTGAAAAAATCAATTGAAATTTATTCCCATAAAAATAAAAATGAAAATAATCATCTTTATATTTTTTAGGAAATAGATGGAACAAAAGGTATTGTGGATGGTGCAAAACTTTTAATGAAATTGTGGAATAGATCCATGGAACAAAAAAGGTAAAATATTGTATCTTAACATATCTTGCTTTAGCTGAAATCTTTTTAACTATTAAAAAAAAGAATTTTAAATTTCAAATATGTAGATCTCTTTCTGATTCTAGTTTTCCAGACCTTTGTATAAAATTTGCATCTAAACATGCAGAACAAATTGTAAAACTTGAACTAAGACAAATTTTTGTAAGACAACTGCTTAATTTCTGTGATGATGAAATTATTGAAAAAGATTGCCTAGTTAATTGTTTAAAGATTATTGATGATTATGTTGTAGAAAATTAGTCAAAGTTTTTTATGCTAATATTATTATTTAGATTTAGATAAGAATTAAAATAGAATAGGCTAAATTCATAATGCATTGTTAGACACATTAATAAATATTCTTTGATGCCTTATTTTCTTTACAATATACATTATTTAAAAATCACCTTCAATTTAATATAAACTACTTTAAGCCATGACCCACCACCTATATTTATAGTGCTAATCTCACAAGAAAACCTTTCTTCTACCTATTGTGAGATCATGTCCAGGTCACAATGATAAGTTTCCAGTAATATAATATATGCTTACTATGACTGTCACTTTATAGTTACTACCTATTTCTTTACAATAACTTTTCTATAGACAAGCCTTGCTAAGCTAAAAGAAAAGGAAAATAAGTAATATGAAGACTAGTTTTGGCACCATCTTAAAAACATGTTTTTATATTTATATTATTGTTATTATATTGATGACACTATGTGATAATTTTTTCAAAGATGATAGTCAAAAGAAAGAAAAATTCTAAAGCTATTTATATGTTTTACAGGTCCACTCATATAGTTCCCTGATAAGGAATTCCTTTGTACTATTTTGTTAATGATCAACAAAATTTAATTAAAGGTAGGGTTGTTAATGGAACATAATGGGTTGGGTTGGGTTCATATTATAGTGGAGCAAGGGTTAACCTAACCCAACTGGGTTAAATGTACTGGGTTAATACTCCATGGGTTACTCCAGATTACTCCGGGTTGCTTCATGGAGTAATAATTATAATTATAATTCTCATTTAAAGAAAATTATATCAATTTTTACAAATATATGTAATAATTTCTTGTTTATCATTATATTCTTTTGAAAAAAATTCACAAAGTTTCACGTGAAGTGTTTGATAAATTAGATTCATTTTTTTGTATAGTACTAGTTGTACTTGTAGTAACTGTACTTGTAGTAACTGTACTTGTAGTAGTTATAGTTGTAGGAGTAGTAATTAAACTTTCATTATCTTCTTGATTAAAAATCAAATTAATCTCACTTTCTTTTCTATTTATATTTAATAATGATTCACCTGATGGTTTAGGCTCACTATCTGAAAGTATTTCATATAAATTTTCATAAATTTTCAGTTTTTTATTCATAATAAAATTCACGAACAAAGAAATCAAAATTAACAAATTATTATTTTATTAATTGATTAATAATCAAATTACTAAAATAATTTGGAGCAACCTGGAGTAATCTGGAACAACCAGGAGCAAAATTATATAAATTATTTTGCTCTGGGTTAGTACAAAAAATTAGAAATCTTAACCCACTCCATGATGAAGTGATACATAACCTGGGTTGATGCCAGAGCATTATGCTCATTTAACAACTCTAACTATTATATTACAGCTCTTATGTTCTAAATTCTGCAACCATCCTATAAAAAAAATAGTCAGTTATTTGAATTTTAATTCCAGAAATACTCCTGAAAATTTCCACAAATTTGCAACAGTGACTTTCCTCTGTAATCCTTCCATGAATTTTCCATGAATATTATATGATATATTTCTGGAGAAAGCATGGAATTTCAAATCACAGATCAATTTTTTTTACAGGGCCAGTTGCAACTTCTTAGTTGCAGACACCAACTTTGGGGTTAACATAATAAATTTGTACAACTTTGAGCTGGTGTGTCTTACCATATCATCCTCAGTTACAACAACCTTCTTATTCTTTATTTTGATTGGGTAGAAATGTGACTATCTTTATACTAGTAAGGGTTAGATAAGGGATTTTTAGTGCTTCTGAGGGTAATGTGATAAGGTCATCCTTTGAACTCTAATTCCTCCATGGTAATGGATCACCTACCTAGGATAAATTTCTACCAATCAAAACAAAGGATGAGCGGGTTAGTATAGTTTCTATTCCTCCAAAAATTGAAGAAACAAATTGTTTTTACTCTTATTGCAAGTGGGCTTGCGCTGTATGTTTTGGGAATAATTTAATAAAAAAAACTTAGTATCTAAACTTTTTATAGGGCAGTTATGCTAATTGGAACAGCTGGTACAAGGGTTAATATCATATAAATGGCCATGAAATGGAAATTCTACAGCTGGAATGACCAATAAATATTGTTCAAACAGACTAGACTTGCATAATCCCATGTATCAATCATGATCAAAGCACATGATGTTGTTGAGTATATCAACACATTGTGAATTTCATGTGCAACTAACTGTCTCGGAATCCTCATTTGGCAACCACCATCTTTTGTTTCATTTTACCATCTTTCTCTAAATTTTATACAGCTACACCAATTGTCAATTTACACTGGACCCTCAATATCAAAAAGATCCAGTTCGTCTGGTAATTTAATAAAATAATTGGACATTTATTACACAGCCAGTCCACTTGTTTAATAGGTTAGAAAGTGTATAAAGTTGGAATTTGAATTTATTATTATTATCATCATCATCATCATCATCACAAGACCTCTTTTAATTTAGATGATAAATATCATTATATACACACTTTGGATGAATTGAAATGTTTTTTGGTGATGATATAATTATAAAAATTAATTTTCATATTGCTAGTTTAGTTTTTTTATAAATTTGTAAATTTGTATTCTAATATTAATAATACTTGTTAAAAAGTTAGTATGCAAATGAGATATAGAAAAAGAGAGAAAGAAAGAAGGAAATTTGTATATATTATATATCAAATTTTTTTAGCTCTTAATGTACTTTATTGCAATACCACTACACAATTTAATTTATGACGCGTAATTTTATCAAATCTTAATGATAATCAATCAATCCATAATCTTTAAAAATAAAAAATCTTATATGTGTGTATGTATCTATGTATGCATGTGCATTATTAGTATATATATTCGTATGTGTGTGTAAATAAAATTAATAAATAAATGAAATATAAAATATTAGTATCTTAGGAATTTTCTACGTTTGTTTTGGATTTAGTAGATGTGGAGCCTTTCAGATCTTTTATATTTTTATGATTTCTCAAACGAATTGGAACACCTTGAGCAGCAAAAGATTGTGCCAATTTTGACATTTCTATAAAATAAATATACGTATTAATAATAAAAAATATATTAATATGTAAATTTATAGTGATTATTTATTTACCTATTATACCGGGAAAATCTTTACTTGAATAAACTGTAAACTTTTTTGAATCAACGTAAGCAAGTCTTTTGCAAGAAGGATTATCTTTAATTTGAAATAAATCTCTATATATTATTTATATATAAAATAAATTAATATAATATAATAATAATAATAATAATAATAATAATAACAGCAACAATAATAATTACTAACTTTCCAATATAAAATAACGAGAAACTTAAATAAAAATCGCCAATGCTTCTTACACTCAAATTAGAAAAAACAAAATATATTCCTCTCTCTTCATTTAAATCCTTAACTTTGTGAGAATTTGAAACTTGATTTCCAACTAAATTCACCATTTTTTCGTCAGATGAATTTTTATCGTAATTATCAACTGCGACAATTATTAATTCATGGTTTGTTTTACTGCTGAAAATTCTTGCATGAACAATAAAAAATTGTGACGGAACATCACTAAATGATATTATTTAATTAATATTTAATAATAATAATATTCAATTAACAATTAATAATATTCTTACTCAATATCAACTAATCCGTTCGAATCGTAGACATTCATTTTAAGAAAAACCGCAGGATTAATTGGTCTTACATCCTGTAATAATAAATTCAAGTAAAATAGTTGATGTAATTAGATTAACAATAAATAAATAATTTTTATTATCGTAATATATGTATATATTCGATTATGATATAATATGTTTATGCACCTTGTTTCCGTATCCGCATGCTCTGGCGCGATCAGGTTGTTGGACTATAACCAATTCATACTTCCAATCTTTGGGCAAACTAATCATAAAACAATATGCAATAATTTAGTATGTATCGACTAATTAATTATCCTTTTTAGCCTTTCAATCTTTTTTATTTAATATTTAAGAACGCCAATACGACAATATCAGGTTTAGATAGATATATGATATCACACATCCATGTCAAATAAAGTAGTTTACCTGTTAAAAATAAAATTGTCGGCAGCATTTACTTGTGTTTCTAATAATGATTGAACGTTGCCATATGAAAATCGTTGTTTACTGTAAACTTCATTTTTGGTTTTATTATGGGTTCTACTCATTTCGAGGGATTTTTTTGGAAACTAAATAAATAATGAATGTGACGAATTTTATATTCCTTTATTTTATTCTATTATTTTATTTCCCTAAAAAAGATAAATAGTCGTTATATTTATATTATTATTATTATTATGTCATATGCTTTAATAAATATTTCAATAATTACTTAATAATTACTTAGCAGCGACCAACTAAAATATTAGAAAAATTTATTTGCGTTGAAAAGAAAGAAAAAAAAATCTAGAAATTGGGAAGAAGTTGGAATAAATATACACGCGTGATTACGGTGAAGACCCCGAAAACTATATAGATAGGTTACTTGCCGCAGCTGGACAATTCTAAAAAACCGCTGCGTTTTGTTAAAATTACCAAATTTGGAAAATAATATTCCAAATTTAGAAGGATTTTCTTTAATCAGCCAATCACAGTGTGGGTCAAACCATATTTTTTTGTTACCAACCTGTCTATATAGTTTTTGGGGTCATATTGATGATTACAACCAAAATAATATAAATTCGACTTTGTGTTCCAAAAATGGCATACTGGGGACAGTGTATAGACAGAATGTATATGCTAACCAAATACAGAAACTATATGCAGATTTTTGTAAATAATTAACAAATCTGTATACACTTCGTTACAAGATACATGTTAGATTTTAAAAAACCACCACCATTAATTCAGCTTTAAAAAAGGGAGTCAATTTATGCAAAAAAAAAATTGTCTCGAATTTTTTTAGAGTTATGCTCAGCAGTGTATAAAATCCAATGCCCGGAACGCCCGTGTATTACGTTACATGTTAATAGAATTCTCGAATAGTTTTTCAACAATGATGCAATAATAATTTTCGTATATTTGACTTACATGACCAAATGTGTTAATGACTTTCTTTTAATGTAAATATTAATATGTTCGTTAAAACTTTTTTATTTGCTGCTATATATAATGTAAAAAAAAGGAATAATAAGTCCTGTAAAATATTCTAAAAATATTTGTTACACAAAATTTAAACGTTAAGGCTCGGCCAATTTTTAGTTTAAGAAAAAACTAGCCGATAAGTTTTGAAGCTTGAGCCATGAACAATAAAGCTTATCAGTTAACTTTTTTAAAATGATGTAAAACTTTTTTGTTTTAGTATTTTGAAAGCTGATCAACTGTTACTACGATAAGCAGTTAATAACATATTGATATTGACCAAAGCTTATTACATCCAAAATGCACTCAGAAGCTATGAGATAAATTAATAATAAAATATCTTTTTGGATAAAATTTCATTTATTTCAAGTTTCATAATTGGAAATATAGATCGAAATTTGAAATTTTATGTGCATACTTCAAGCTAGTTATAAATAAATTTTATTATTTAAAAAATATATATTGGAAGATATGCCTGATTGAAGTCTAAGTACTGGAACTAAAGTACCGGCTAGTGTATTTTTGAACGCGTCAAGATTTTGTATGCTTCTAATATATGCAGAGAATGGACAATCTTGGCCATATTAAGAGCCGTATTAGGTCACAGCTATATGTTTTGTTCTTTTTCTTTTTTCTTCTTTTTCTAACGAGGTATTTGGACATTTCTTGATTCCATGTTCTTTTAGATATTTGAGATTTTTACAACGTATCGGCATATCATTATTTTTCCAAGGCCTTAGATTTTCTCGTCATGAAATTTTCCATGACTGATTCACAATTGTTACATAATTTAGAAGTTTTATGTTCATTAATTAAAAATACATCATAATGATGTTTTTTAAATAACATCTGTCTCATAGTTTTATGCCTAGACAAATCACCTACAAATATCAACTTATCGCCACCTTATATTGATTTAAATTTCTTATATTCCTTAGGTTTGTTGTATACCTGAACAGCAAATCAGATCTCACTTATAAGAACACATCATTTGGATCCATATTGTGTTCTATATCTTCCATCTTTTTCTTCTTCCTTTTTGTTCTCATCCTCGCCCTCATAATACACTTCTTGCACTTGGTTTTGTTGTAAAAATTAAGCATATTAACATAATAAGGAAAAAGATTTGTCAATATTTGGTGAAGTAGTGGAAGATTGCATTAAATATAATATTCAGTAGCCAAATAATAATCATACGGGGCGATTTTGTCATGTAGTGTAAAGGCTTTTGTTTTTTCAATACTCGCTTGTGTAATTATTTCAAAATGAGGTTTTCTTTGAAAATTGTTTTAATAAAAAATGGTTATTGTAATCTTTTTTGAAGAACAAGCCAAGTTTAGAGTGTTATAATAGACAGAGGATTCATTATAATAATTTAAAATATGCCGTTAAAAATTTTCAATGAATTTAAATTTAATAATATTAATAATAAACTCACACTATTTTATTAATCTAAAAACTTAGGACGGCCTTGTGATCACATGTTTGCATACCACAATCTTGATTTCAGTGTTGAAAATTTGCTCAATGCCACAATTGTACGGTCGTATAATTGTATTTATAATGTCTCTTTCCTGTGTTTTATTTTCATTGTTCCTTGTTCCGAGTTTTTAATCATAATTTAAGATAAATCTATTTTGAATTAATTACTATTACAAAGTTAGGTTATTATCTAGTGTCTTTTTCTTTTGCCCATACACTTATCAAGGATCTTTCACTGTCCTCATATATTCTCTTAATCTATGGCCTGCTTTCCTGACGAATTTGCAATTCTGAGATATCTTCTTGCAGTGTGCCACTTTGTTTTCCCAAAGGAAGGTAAGGTGCAAAATTACGACTATCGAGACTCTCTTATTTTCTTTTCAAATTCTTCTAATATCAACATTATAATCCATTAGAGCTGTTTCTCAAAAAATTTTCCAACAACTTTCAAAGGAACCTGTTTCCCATATCAATTTACTGGATCGAGAGGTTATAAACAGACGATTTTCCTTAAAGACAATATTGGTAAAAGTATTGACAATTTTTACGAATTGATTTAAAGGAATATAAGAATTATTCCTAATATAAGATCCTTGATGGAACCCAAGCATTTTAAAGAAAGAACAAGATGAGACAACAGCTCATTGTGTGTTTAAATTTACTGACATTCGGGTACTTGAAGATTGTCTAAAG
>CAUDNR010000112.1:12227-29956 GCA_958430865.1 Entrophospora sp. SA101 | reverse complement strand
CAACGTGAGCCAAGAAAATTACATGATCACGATAATTTTTAAATAGAAATAACATATTTACACTTCTTGGATAAAATAGATAAATTAAAGTCTTTTTAATTGATATTGTAAGAATGGTAAGAAAATTTTCATATCAAAAAAAATTTAAAAAAAATTAATTTGAATATTTTAATGTAAATTATCATTTATTTTTATTTTTATTATTTCCTAGGAGGTTATATTGTAGGTTCAATCAACTTCAAGAAAAATATTTGCCAATGAGTTATGAATTTGAAGTACAGAAATTAAACTTCCTGTGTTCAGTGTTGATGTTGAAAGGTCTATAAAAGTATATTAACTGATAAACGCACAGCTTTAAAAGAAGATTCGATTAAAAAAATAAATTTCATGTATTTTAATTTTTCTGATGAATAATAAATAAAAAATTTTAATATTAATTTTGGTCGGAATTATTATAAATTTGCCCAAAAATTAATTGGATATTTCATTTGTTCCACAAAATCAAACTGTTACGCAAAAAATTTATTTAATTTGTTTAAAGATTGATCAAGATTTAAATCACCTTTCAAAATTAATTCTTCAGACCCTCCAAATTAATATTATCTTCACTATCTATAGTATTTTCATCCACTTCCTCATCTTCTTCACCTAATACAGATGTATTATCTAAACTTTCTAATCTATTGTTATATAAATTTCCTAAATACTCAATGCCATTCAATAAATAATCAAGACAATGTTGACATTTAAACTGTAAATCTTGAAGATATTGATAATGATATTCATAGATTACAAATTGATATGCAATTATCATCATTATAGTCATCTGCTATTTCACAATTTTCATAATCACAGCAGGAATCAAAACTGGGCAGATAATTGGTAACAGAGAATCATTACTTTTCTTTTTAGATTTATTTCTGTGAAGGGCTCATAATTTGATATAACATATCAAAAAAGCTTTTAACAAAGGATCTCTCTCTTTCTTTGATCATTTTTACAAATTCATTGTGATCATTAATAATTCCATTTTTTTCACCATGTTGATACTTTATATTCAATTTATTTGATTAATTATTTAATCACCTTTAATATTAAATTCTGTAATTTGATTTTATAAACTAAAATTAGTATTTGCTTCCATTTCAATTGATTTTCTCATTTTATATGTTGCATTTTCAGTTTTCTTTTATATCTATTATATCTATCATATGCTATATAAGAATTATAGATTTAGAACATATTCTTTCGCCTATATTTAATTCATAACCCACTAGTTCAGCTTTCTCTTTTCCTTGTTCTGAAATATTTCGCCACTTAGAGTCATCTTTTTTCTATTTTGCAAACAGAACAAAAACCAACAGGCATTTTAGTAATGACTTGCAATCAAGAAATAAAAACTGTTACTTCGAATGGATCAGGGTGGATCAGGGAATGTTGAAGTTAAAAGAGTATACTTGTAAAATTTGAAAGGTTGTTATTTAGTGTATTTGCACCCGCCTCATAAGTGTAACCCATAGTCTATACTAAAACAATTGAAAAATAATCAACATAATATAAATAATGTCCGCCATGCTGTTTATTTATACATTTATTATTAGTAAATGAATGCAAAGAAATTTTGCAAAGTATTCATAAGGCAACATGGACAAGGATATATATATATATATGTTTATGATGAAAACAATAGTAAGTTAGTGATATTGAAATGCTTGATAAAATTTTGATAAACTCAATAGTAATTTTCATTTAAAATGATAAATTTCGTGTCAATGGATTTTATATATAATATTTCATGCATATCTAAGCTCCATGTGAGCCGGTTTGCATTGGCTCACACAAAACATTAATCGAATCATTGTAAAATTAAATCAGAAATGATATTTAGTTGCCTTGGTATAATCAAATTCAAAGGTAGCGGAAATTGTGCAATGCAATGTTGTGACCCTAAACCCTTTTGGCTTCTCGAAACAGTTTCGGTAAACTGTCTAGTTTAGGTTTCGGGTTACAGAATGTAAATCAACACCAAAACCTAAGCCCATATTCGACTTTACCCAAATTTAAATTCATATCCAAAACCTTATTATTTATTTTAATTTGAGAAATGTAACTCAATTTATATTTCTATTTGTGTTCAGGGCAATGAAAGTAATAGTGAATCCATTGATACAGAATCAGATATTGATCCTGACAATTATGAATATTATAATAACCATAATAGAAGACTACATAGATTTAAATAATTCTTTATTTAATTATGAAGGTAGTAACAAAAATGAAATTGATATAAGTGTAGAGAATTTACAACATAATGAAAATTATGAATATAACCCCAATGATTTGGGTTTCCAATATTTTTTTGATGTGATGTGTGAAAATAACATCAATACTGCACTGCAAAAAGAAAAAATAGTTAATTATGAATGTGATACTGATGAGGAAGATTTGGATTATGATTCACATAATTTTTTAGGTTTGATAATGAAGACGGAAATTTCAACGAAAATAATAATGATGAAATTCAAAGTTCTGAAGGAATTTATGATGGTGGTGAAAAAAATTATTAATATTAATAGAGAAGGGAGTCAAAAATAATATTGATTTATATGGAAGTAATGATGAAAGTTCAGATAAGGATGATGATATTGAAATAAATGAAGATAAAGAAAAAAAATCTAAAAATACATCAAGGAAAAGAATTAAAAAAAACTATAAAGATTAATTTCGTGATCCGTGTGAAACATCTGCAAAATTTGCAGATCACCAATTAAAATTTTCTGGACTCCAACATAACCACCCTTTATGTTGATATAAACTAAAATTGTACTTTTAACGCATGATATGAATCTCGAAGTTTAAATATACAAATTTTCAAAGGAACTTTCTTATAAAATATTTTGTTTATATGTAGGAATCGCTGGATTCCTGCCTAAAATTACTATATAAAATTTAAAGGTTTGAGAAGCAATTAAAAATATTTATGATGTAAAAATAGTTGTAGAATTAATTTTATCCAAGAAGTGTAAATATGTTATTTCTATTTAAAAATTATCGTGATCATGTAATTTTCTTGGCTCACGTTGGTCACGTGAGATAATATCAGATTCTCAAAACTCCTGAAATCATAATGCTTATTATCGCCACAAAAACATATTAATGATCAGGGCTGGAAATAGGGTCTGAAAAAAACGGAAATTTCTCTTGAATGCTAAAAATTTTCCAGAAGAAAAATTTAAAAAAAGGAAAATTTTTTGGGTACTAAATTTTTATTTTTTTCAAATTTAAGAATTTTCTTTATTGTTTTTTTTTTTACTAAGAGCATCACTAAAACCATAACCAAATAAATCAGTACCTTATAAACCAATCATCATTAATAAGTACAATGTGCCATTTTCCATTGCATTACATTTGATAATATTCTGTTTGCTAAAACCTCTTTCACAATCTACACTAGAAAATGGAATTGAGTGCACTATTTCCATAAGTTTTAAGATATAAATATAAGACTTGGAAGTTTGGAAATTGGAATATCTTCTTTTGCTATCCAGTAAATTATTTCATTACATCAATTATATATTTGTTTCCATTACTAATGGCTCTTTTGGAAGACTCTTGCATGGTTATTCTTGACTTTTCTAGAAACAAAGCATCTTTGTGTTGGTTTGAAAGCGCATCAGTGGCTAGAGCAGTAGATTTTGAAACATTCTTTGATCCTAATAATAACATTATAATTATACATGAAGTTGAAAATATTTTGACCATTTGCAGATCTGGTCGAAATAGGGTTGAAATAAGGTTGAAACTGATTTTTACTATGTAGTTGTCTCAAGTCGACTTTGGGTTTTTAATTTTGACTTATGTATAATTATAATATTAGTAAATTAATAATTACAAAATGCAAAATCAATTATATTTATTTGTCACCTTTTCCTGTAAATAGATTTTTTTCCAATGTACTTTATAAATTGTGCAAAACATTCTCTTCATTGTTGTATCATATTTTAACCATTTATATATGTTAACCATTCATGCCAAAAACTTCTTCCTGATTTTTAAAATGCACTTTTTTATTTGACATAATTCTTTATTTTATTTTATTTTTTTGATTTTTTTGAAGTATCATCATCATCTGAACCTTGAATTGTCAAATCACCTGGGCCTTCTACATCTGATTAATCAATATTTATTTCATCTATAAATGCTTCATCATCCTAAATTTCGGTAGTCAAATTATCTAAATTTTCTTGTTCTATACCATTTGTTTTTTTGAATAAAAGAAAACAAAAATACATAATTCATATTTAAAGTGTATATATTTTTAAATTTAATAATTTAATAGCAGTGAAATAAGATTTAAATTGAGTCAATATTTTTCTTCTGAAAATTCAAAAGATACAAATTATGGTTCTTTTCTAAAATATTGAAGCAACGGCACACATATACTGTATGTATACATATTTAGTATGGTTGGCTCGGTCTAAAGACCTCCTATTGCTGTGCCATGCGGCCAAATTTCAAAATAGCAATTTTGTAATTCGTTCAAAAATTTTCAAAAAATAGGACTTCACGTGATTTTAGTTTTCTTACTATTACTGCCAAATTTAGATACGTTAGTCAAGAGCTAGTCTAAATTTGGTAATGTTTTCCTAAATTTAGAAATGATCATAGTGGACAAAATTCCTCGCGAGCATAGTAAAGTACATGCTTTAAAAAAGAATAGAATTCTACAACAAATAATTTTTTTGAGAAAATCTCTCTATTACATTAAAACTAAAGACATATTCTATCAACTAATAGAGCTATTTTTTTAAAAGGTAAGACAGAAAGTGACTTCTATACTTTTAAAATTTAGGAGGTCTTTAGACCGAGCCAATTATATAAAATTTTTTTTATGCGGATGGAAAAATTTGTACAAAAAATAAAAATAAAAATAAAAATAAAAAGGAAAAATATAAATATCCGGCAACTCTTTTTTTTCCGGGAATTAAAATGTTTTAAAAATCCGGATTTTTATATTATTTCCAGCCCTGTTAATGATCGGCAAATTTTTGCAGTTGTTTCACGAATTAAAAGTTTAAAAAATAGCATTAAAAGTTTAAAAAATAAATTAATAACAATAAACTTTGAAATAAAATCAATTGGTAATATTTTACAATAAAGGCAAATTAATTTTGATATAAAAAATAGTTATTGTTTGGTGTAAAAATAGTTCAGATAATAAAAATAATTTGTTGATATAAATTTTTTTAGTTTCAGTAGGAGTTTGAGATTTAGGTTTTGGTATTTTTGTGTTTCAGTTTCAGTATGGATTTTAAATTTCGGTAAGGTTTAAATTTTAAATCTCTCTAAACTAATTTAGGAGCGTATGTCCCTAAACTCGGAGTCTAGGATCACAACATTGGTGCAATAGTTTTAAATCATAAGCACAAAGAATTTTAAGTAATTATTTATGAAATAATTAACTTTAAAAGATTTGATTATTCATGTAATTGATTAAATGATATCAAACTGCTTTTCGTGTTCCAGGGTCATTTAACTAGTTGGACGTTAAATGAAACGGCTTATTTATTAATTTGGCTCTATCTATCGAAGGAGGTTATCTGGTAAAACTCGGGAAGGACATAAAATCATGGCCAAATTCATCAATCCTAAATTGCAAACGAGGCACATTATACTTACTCGAGAGGGCAGGTATAGTGGGTGATCAAGTTTTCTATGTTCAATAAATTAAAGAGCATCGATAAACTTGGGAATATCTGGGATGCTTCATATTTAAATATTCATTGCTCCCTCCTTTTTTTTAAAAAAAAAAATACAACGGAAAAAATGCATTACATGAGAATGTAACCAACCTGTAAAGTTTGTAAAGTTTGAGGTTTCTATCTAGGAAAATAACAATTAAAAAAATTAAAGATTCAACCATATTTTTTTTTTTTTGAAAATTTAATCCGTCATTAGGTACAAAAATATGAGGATAAATATTTAATCTACTAGCTTAGTTGAAAATTCTAAACCTGTAATTTCATTATTCAACTCATTCTAATGATCAGCATCTGCTTGCTAAATTTCTCATCTGGAAGTTTTTTATCGTTCTGACTACAGCTGTTCTTGCAAAGCCAAGTGATTTAGAAATATTATTGCTGCGTTCCTAAAGTCCAATTATTTGTCCACGTTTAGACTCTTTAAAATTGACAATTTTTATTTAACTTTCAAATTTAGCAAAGTAAATAACAAAAAAACGTAAAAATATACGACGTGTACTCAAGTTATCACATGCTAAAATTCAGGTGTCGTTGACATGTAATTTTTGGGCAATTAAGCATTTTTTTGACAAGCTGTATTTTTTTAATGACGTTTATTTTAATATTTTCCTAGACTTTAAATTTTTATATCATTATAATGTACGTTTTTGCGGAATTATTAGATTTGTGGTGATTGAAACTTTTGTCCAGGGAGCACATTTGGTCCCATTTGTTTTGCCCTCGCAACTCATAGTATTAGTATTAGTGTGCTGATGAGATTTTTTAGAGTACACATTAATATATAACTAATCTTTCTTTATCATGAACTCAATTTATTAGTTATTTGCTATTGCTACTATTTATATCTTACTTCAAAGATTTATTTTCTTCCGACTAAATTTTTTATTAAAGTATAAGAAAATTGGCATTTATGGATAAATGATCCCAACAAACCGATATAAATATTCGATTAATCATCCTAATATTAGAATATCAGCATTTCTAATAGCTGCGGATTCTTGATAAAATAAATTATAAAAGCCTTAATGAAGTAAACTTCAGCTCGCTATATCATAACGAAGCAGAAGTATCCAGGAAGGGGCTAGAGATTAATGTAACTAAATGAATCAGGGAAACAAAGCGACATGACTGCATCATAATTACAAGGTAATGTTGTCTGTATTGTGGAAAATATGCTAAAGTTGCTGCATGGAGAAATTCAATTTTATATGCAGAATCGGAATGTTCCAGATGATGCCTTAAGTTACACCTTTGGGAATTGTGGAAAGAGAATATGCTAAATAAATACACGACCACAAAGATACAAAGGAAAAGTTTACTTGGCTTTTTCAAGCATTTATTTCGACTAGTGAGCTTAATTGTTCTGGATTATGAGCTGGATTTTAGGTTAATAAGAAGATCTTGTTTAGCTATTTGGGCTGACAAATTAAAGATTAACTGCTGTGCTTTACTTTCGGGTGAATAATATAGTAGGTATAAGTTATTGTCAAAAGACAATACTGACACTTTTCCTTTGGGGAGATAAAACCATCACATTTGAGATATGTTAATGATTTATTTGATTTCATATTTATTGTATCGAAATAAATGTTTGCTAAATAGTTAATAAAAACATTAACATACACTCTTGTCCACCAAATTTCTACAATTCTCCATTACTATCAACTAAAACTTAAAAGATTAAACACAATTACCAAACGAAATGCCATTAACTCATTAATTAGTCATTACTCAATAGATAATTAGGTATATCAGAAACTATATTACCTCCTAAATCGGCAAAATATTCACCAAAGTTTATCATGGATGGTGGGATTGTGGTCCAGACCATCCCGACAGCGCAAATGTTGACTTGGTGTTTTCACCCTTCCTAACAAAGTATGATCAAAAAATCACATCATCAAAGGAAGATACATAGCTGCAGGCTTACTCTTTCTTAATCGAATCAAGCTTCGCATTATCCAAGTATATTCACCAGCAATCTCTGATCCTAACATTACTAACTCCAGCTCATAATCAACTAATTTCATTTATCAATCGAAGCTCGCAAAATAATTTCTCTTTAATTATAATGGGTAATTTCAATTCGAACCAATTGTTGCTTCTTCACATTTATTGTTGGTTTCTTTAGAATCTGTAAATCATATTATAATTGTTTGAATTTTTTTTTTTTTGATTGTTGAAATGCTTCTTTATTTATTATTTCCGAAAACAAATCCTCATTCATTGATTATCGAACTAATTCTAATGGATCATAATCTAGACTAATATTATCATCATTATAATCTTTACAGCTTTCCAATTCCATATCCTCGTCCGTCTTCCAAAAAAATTATCTTCTAAATCCATAATATCGCGAACTTTTAAATCCTCCGTTTCATGATCATTGTTATCATCAATATAATCACTAGACTATCGCCCGAATTAATTTATGCTTCAACCATATACCCTTTAAATTCTTTTCTGATAAGTCTGGCCGGTATATTGTAATTATTTTTTAATATTGTTCAGATAAAAAG
This sequence comes from Entrophospora sp. SA101, assembly GCA_958430865.1. Classification (NCBI taxonomy): domain Eukaryota; kingdom Fungi; phylum Glomeromycota; class Glomeromycetes; order Entrophosporales; family Entrophosporaceae; genus Entrophospora; species Entrophospora sp. SA101. Next base: position 21,675 of record CAUDNR010000112.1, on the reverse strand, counting down.
GATAAATTTTAGCAATATTTTTTACAGAATTAATATTTGGATTTTGACTATTCTTCCTATAAAGTCCCCTAAATATAAACCAATGCATTCATATCCACCATTATGTGGAGCAATTGAGAAGAATTTAATTGCTAATGGCCATAATTATCGTATACCATCATGAAAGTTGACTTTCATATTGATCATTATATGTTGCATTATAATGTACATGTATCTATATTTCTGCGGTCGAGAAAGGTTTTTAATTTTTGGATATGCTGGTAAATATTAGTGATGTAAGCCGGTAGAAAAAACTTAGCTGGCTATGCTGTACAACTCTTAGCCGGCTAATAACTTAAATAAATCTCAGTTGATGGGAAGCTTTTCAGATGGTACTGAGCTTGCCGGTATTATTACTAATACTATTATTATTATTATTTACTATCGTTATTACTATTTAATGGTTCGAGTAAGACCTATTCGAATTATTTGCTTTATTCGTTAACATTGAAAATTTACTCGCTATCAATCTGAGTATTCGAATTACATTGAAGATTTATTCTAATAAACCAATAAACGAATAATTCGAATAATAGTAACTCGAATTAAGATAGTATTATGACGAATATAATCTCTAACTATTACTTTTATCCTGCTACGAGTATTATTTTTTTAATTTTTTTTGAGGAAACGTATGATTTTTTTGTTATTCTAAGTAATGCAGATGGACCCATACTAACTAAGTGTCTATGCCACTGAAGTCTGCACTAAAATTTTTGGCGTGAAAATGAATACTAAGAGAAATTTTTTTTTAGCCGGCTCATATCACTAGTAAATATCCTATATGATAGAATCCTTTCAAATTTATTAGCACAAAATTTTTTAAGACTAGAGTTTGTGTTGGTGTGAATTCTTTTAATTGCAACAGCCAACTAACTTAAGAATTAAGTATATACAGTAAGCAATACATCTAAGATCAAATATATGAGGTATTCTTCAGAAATATTTCTCTAGCCAACTTAACATTAGATTCATTATCGGTTACTATAGCCACGAAACTTTGTGAACCTATTTTACAGCAAGAAATTGATCTGTGTGACTACAATGAGAAAGACTTTCTACAGAAAATAAATATTGTTGTCTATTTGATGTACTGCATATATCAAAAAATTCCATAGAGTTGCATTTAGGATCAGACCAACCGATCTAGTTAGTGCTAATGTCAAATTATCATTTGAATCAAATATTGTATTTAATTGCGGATTAGTTAATGAGATTCATCTATAAATAATTTTCTGATAGATACTCACGAGAAGAAGGTTCATATGCAGGTCTTAATTGTTTCAAAAGTTCTATAAAAAAGGGATTTTCAACAATATTCCATGGAATGTACAACATACAAAACCTGTAGTAATGATTTATCAATTGAATTTTTTTCTTTGGTTGTGCTTTCATAAAAGAGTTTGAACCTTTTGTTTTGTGTTTCGTTGTTTCATTGATTGTTAATTCCATCCAAATAAAAATGAAAAATAGAATAATGAATCCAGGACATTCATTAGCTGAATGAGCCTTTAGTTTAAAAGGTGTTCCAGAATTCCAGGTTTTTGGGCAATATTTGCAAGATGCTGAGTAATGTCCTTTTATTTTCCCTTCCTTTAATGAAGTGTCTATCCAACCTAACTTCAACCATACTCCACTTATAATCATTGCAGCTGGATTAATTCCATCATCTCTAATTAACTCCGTATGTCCAATATTTACTTCTCACCAAAAAAATCTCAATCATTATCCCTCACATCATCTAATAAATTTCTATTATAAAAATATGTGGCTTCCAATGATGTACATTGTTTAACTCGTGATTAAAACAAACAACATCAATCTAAAACAAAACAGCTAATCAATTGTATCCACTGCCTAGGTGGTATCCGGATCAACCGACAATCTCTATGATTCAATTAAAATTGCTAATAGACTTTGTTTGGATTAAAGACACCTACTGTAATTGGTTACCATTATAAAACATTTACACTACCCGGACAAAAGTTTGTGAACGTTGTTTTTTGTTAATTACGCAAAATACTACATAATAACAACACATAAAATTTTAATATAATACGGCCTAGGTTCTTGTTCGTTTTTGTATAAAATTTGATGTTTTTTGTATTTCTAGTACTTTATTAATTAAAAAAAACCGAAAGTTGATTAAATTTTAAAATGTTTACAGTATTTTCATGATTTTTCAAAAATTTTTATAATAAAAATATTTAAAATTATATCATATAAAAGTTATGGTTTTGGAGAATGAACTGTATGATTTTAAATACTTTAACGCATCTAGATTTTATTTCTTTTGTTATTTTTTTTTCTAGATCTAAATCGTGATCTGCAAAAAAATTTTATTAAAATCATAAAAATGCCAAAATATGTAGAACTGACTGAACTTGACTGTGGAAAAGTTTTGGGTCTTCATCTATCTGGAAATATGTTAAAAATTGGATGGTAAAGAAAAAAATAAATATTTTGGCTGATTGGCCCTCTCAATCACCAGATCTTAATCTAATTGAACATCTCTGGGGTGAACTTGAGAGGAGGCTAAAAAAACGTGCAGTGCATCCAAAAAATAAATCGGAATTGGAAGTTGCGGTGAAAGAAGAATGGTTAAAAATACCTTACGAAACTTTAGAAAAACTCATTGAAAGCATGCCAAGAAGAATTGAGGCATGTATTTCTAATGATGGGTGGCCCACTAGATATTAGTCAATTTTTTTCAATTTTAACTTTTTGAAGATCTTTTCAAAAAAAAAGTATTTCGTTTTTTTTTTATTAATAAAGTACTAGAAATACAAAAAACATCAAATTTTATACAAAAACGAACAAGAACCTAGGCCGTATAATATTAAAATTTTATGTGTTGTTATTATGTAGTATTTTGCGTAATTAACAAAAAACATCGTTCACAAACTTTTGTCCGGGTAGTGTAGGTCAACAGGTTAACCTTGATTTTATTAAAAAACCCCTCTAAATAAAAAAATGAATTGTTAAATAACATTAAGAACTTATTGAAATCGTAAAAGAAATATTGGGGTAGACCAGGTATTAAAGAATTTCATGTTCATTCTATGTACATTGTCCCTTTTTCTCAAAACTAATGCAAAATAAGAAAATGGGTTTTATGTTTTCAAGATAGAAAATATCAATGAATTTTAAATTTATAATCTTTTACAGTCAGAAGTCACATATGTAATTTTTCCTCTTTTTCCACTATTAGGGCGAAAAGAAAAGTTCATTGTGGCAAGCATTGAAGATTTGTGCTGATGGTGAAAAATTACTTGAGTCGAATGAACTTAATTGTCAGAAAATTATTTAAATCAAATGAATTTGAATTATTGGAAAAATCAATTTTTTGAAAGAAATAGAAGTATTGGAGATGTTATTAAATGGGGATTAGAAAATCAACAAGGGTAATATGTTAAAGATTGGTCATTTCTGACTTAGGAAACACACATCAAAAGAATTAATTAACTTAATTAGATTCAGGGATATTTTAACGAGGATTTTCATAGTAAATTACATTATGTCAAAAGCTTTTTCTTGAGGATCTACGCAATAAAATTTTACCTATTCCTGGAGATGCTTCAATTTTAAATTTATCATCATCAAGAGATCCAAAAATTCAACCAATGATATTTAATCAAAAGATCGCTTTTGCTTTTTGCAATCTGATTGACAAAAATGTTCCATCATATGCCTTTAAATCAAACATGTCAAAATAGTTTTTAATATTTGTTACACGAATTTAAAAATATTTTTTTTTGTTTCCTTTTAAAAAAACTAATTTTTTTTTGTAAATTACTTTATTCTCAAAAAAAAAATCCCCGTTTTCTTCATTCTATTCAATAAATTAATCAATTCAATAATTTGATAATTTGATATTTTTTTATCATTATCTTAAATTACACAAACACATTTAATTTATACAATGTCATTTAATAAATTATTATCACCAGAAAGAAGTGAATTTGTATATAGGATTGATAACGAAATGTATAACAATGCTCTGATTAATTCTGATAGAGAAAGTAGAAAAGATTATTATTTTTCATTAGTCAAAAAAAATAAGGAGCTTTCTAAAAATGAAAAAGAATATTGTAAAGAAAAGTTTATTTATGATTTTGAGTTATTTAATGCAAGAAATAAATTGGGCAAACCAAAAAAATGCAATAAATGTAAATCAACAAGATACTCCAATAGATTCTGTGAGAAGTGTATTAGTTTACAATTACAGAGCCTTTTCAACACTTGGACATCTGGAAATGAGATAGTTGATTATTTTATTCAACAATGTCAAATTATCTTATCTTTGCCAACTCTGATTTTAGAATGGATACCTTATGATCGTTTTCAAAATGTTAAAAAATTAACTGAAGGTGGATTTAGTACCATTTACACTGCGGTATGGACAAGAGGAAGAATAATTGATTACAATGAAAATAAAAAAGAATTTAGTTATTCTGGAAGGCAAACAGTAGTATTAAAATGTTTAAATAATTCTAGTAATCCAAGAAAATCATTTTTTGATGAGGTAATTGATTTTATTTAAAACTAAATAAGTAATATTGTGTTATATAATACTAATTGGTTTTAAACTTAATTACAGGCAATAAACTATTGTAAAATTAAATCAAATTCAATTGTTACTTGCTATGGTATAACTAAATTCCCAGATAATGGAAATTATACAATGGTTTCAATTTATTTATCAGATGGAAGTTTAAGGGATTATTTACAGAAAAATCATTTAAATTTAACACTAAAAGATAGAATTACAATTTTTAAATATTTATGTGTTGCATTATATGATATACATTCAAAAAGATTAGTTCATTGTGATTTACATAGTGGCAATATATTAATGGAAGGTGGTAATTGTTATATTACAGATTTAGGATTATGTGGGCCAGTTGATGCAAAGTCAACACATAAAATATATGGAATTATATCATACACTGCACCTGAACTACTTCAAGGCAAAAATAATGCAAAGAACACAAAAGAAACAGATATTTATAGTGTTGGGATGTTAATGTGGGAAATATTTGCAGGCCATCCACCATTTGATGACAGAGCTCATAATCATCATTTAATTTTTGATATATGTAAAGGTTTACGACCACCAGTATTACCAGGAATGCCTGATGATTATTCGCGAATGATGCAAAGGTGTTGGGATGTAGATCCGTCTAAAAGACCAACTATTCTAGAGCTTTGTGGATTTGCTAGAAATAAATCAGATGAAATTTTTAAAAGTAAAAATTTGAACAACAATAATAATAAAAATAATAGTTTAATAAAAAAATTATTCAAATTTTCTAAAATTAAAAAAAAAGAGATTAATTTTAATAATGATAATAGCAGCAGCTGCTGCAACAGCAGTGATCCACAGCAAGTACACAAATCGCATCCAAATGCATATTATAAAAGTAGAATATTAGATGATGAAATTGCTAAATCAAAAAGGTTGTATAAATAATCTTGATTTTAAATGTTATTCTTTTAAATGTTGATTTTAATGAGGTAAATTAAATTTTCATTAATTGAAATTTATTAATCATAATTAATTACTAATAAGATCATTTACTATTTACTTATAATAATAGTAGTAAAGGAAAATGTTGATGATTTTTATTACATTCTATATTTTCTAATAATAATTTTATTTAATAAAATTTAATTTGTCATTAATCAACAACTATAAATTAATAAGTGAATCTCATTTCTAATGAACCTTATTTGCTCCGCCAACTTATTAACAATGAACCCTCATCACGGTGGTAAAAAAATTAAATACTTTGAATCCAAATATTTAACAAATTAACTGATATGAATTTAGATCTCCTGGTTTATATACAATCGAAATCTTTGAGATTTTCTATTTACACATCAAGAAAAATTTACATAGTAGACATTATTAGCCTTTGCATGAAAAGTTGGATATACCATGTACGACTCGTCCATATATGAACCGTCAATAAATGGTTCAAGATAATGCTAGCATAATAAAACAAGAGAGGAAGGCAAATTTAATACATCATAAGAATGGTTGACGAAATTATTTATGACGAAATTCACATTTGTCGCCAAGGATCTTTTGAATCTTTTTATGAAATTGATGAAATACGAAATTGATTGAGCCAATCAAATCAGATGCTTGCGATACTTGTATACATATATTGATTTGTTTTTAATATAGTGCCAACATTTCAGCCAATAGATTAATGTCCACCTAATTCGGACATTTTCCGAAAGGCAAATCCTTTATCCATGGAATAACAATGGGTAAAGCTTCTGCCTTTCGGGGTGTGTGGCGTGGATATTTCTGATGTTGATCTCCGGGATTTTGTCCGGATAACTCACTCTATGATCGACAAACTCATGGGTAGGATAATTATAATATATCCCTCTACAGGCAAAACCTTTATCCATGATGAAAAATGGATAAAGGTTTTGCCTGTTTGTGTTATACATGGCATTTCATCACTATATCCTGATTTTATATAGTAATTCAATATGTAGAGTAACATTGGTATTTACCATAGATAAATGTTCTCGATTCTTTTTTATCATGCATCACTAAACAAAAGGTTCCGAATCTAAATCTTTTTTTTTTGGTGACATCACTATACTGATATATATAAAATCAATATTTGGCCATACTTTTTGATCATTGGTTATGAAAGTTTCGTCAATTTCATCAATCTCGTCAAACGAGACGAAATCAAAAACGGTTTGGTGAAATAATTCCCGCCCTGCAAAGTATTTCGTCAACCATTCTTAGTCTGAACTACTCACAAGAATTTTCTTATGATCGTTCATTTCACTAACATATGATGATGCGTGTGTACAGTGTATTAATTAATATGTATTGATGGTTTTATTAAACATGCGTCAAATGATATTTTTCTTTGCGTAGTAATTGTCGTTCAAACAATAGGCTTAGACCTGAGAACCTTGGATAAGGAGCCCGAAATGAGTAGACCTCTGTTTGGTGCTTTCTCTTCTCCTTGCAAATAAGAGGCTAAGCAAAAGGGGAGAACAGGGTCAGTCAAACTACTTCATCGTGGAAAGGAACGTCTATAATTCGTAGAACATCTAACAAATTGATAATCCTGCGAACATATATGGTCTCGAATGGTAGATATTCGGCTGTAGCTGTAGCAACAAGGACTTCTCGTAGTGGGTGAGCTCTTCGTGAGAAAGAACCTTGCACAGATCATCTGTAGCGAGATTGAGTGGTCTTGCCCCAGTTTAGCACAAACGATATCCCAACAATCAAGACCAAGAGAAGGAATAATGATTTGAGCAACAGATAATGCATCAGCAAAATGCCTTAAAAATCATCAACATTATCAACGTCGCCATTGTCATTCTCAACACCACCGAGCATAACATTATCATCACCAAACTGTCTTCATGCAGTTTATACCATTACTAACATCATACGATAAGGAAGGAACGGCGAACAAGAAAACGTGTTTTGATGCTTTATTGAATTTATCGAGATCAGAAACGTTGATCAATGCGATGAACCAGGTGAACAACAAGGGCAAAGCACCAATGTATGGCAATCGAGACAAAGAAACCTTTCGGTTGAAATCATGTGAGGAAGTTGAGGTTTGGGATACAAATTCCAATACTGACGGAGAAACTATTTAAACCTAGTTTATTTTTATTTTGACTTTTTTTAAAGTTTTAATAAAATCTTTGTAAAATTTTTAAATGAGCCTGTTTGGTTTTTTGAATGAATGATTCAATGATTGTTATTTAAAGAGTGGCAAAACAACAATTTTTTTTGGCAGGGCTTTATCTAAAACGTTGCCCCCTTCCTTTGTTTGTAATAAAAAAAATAATATGAAATGTGCATTACTTACAAATAAAAAAAATTAAATTTTAATTATTAAAAAAATGCTTGACTTCTTAATATACTATTCATGATTATATCTAAAATTTTTGTTTGATAATCATGAATTATCGAATCGTAAACTACACCATTTCAAGCAAAGTTATCCTTAATGAAATTTTCATTGATCACTACAATAAAGATGAGTTTATTATTTATTACAAAGTAACTTGATCAATCAATATTGATATTATGAAACTTCCATGATTATTTACACAGTAATTTGATAACAATTATAAAAAAGTTATTATGTAAATTTTCATTTGATAATAAAATTAATTGACCCTGAACAAGTGCCGAATCCCTAATCGATGATTTTGCCTACTCCAATCATGTATCGCGTTATTAATATCAATTAATACAAGAAATGTTCAATTTTGGTAGTAAATGAGTGTGTGGGAACTGAATTTGTATTCAGCAAAAGAAAACTTGGCTCCTTGGGAACAACTGATGAAACAAAGAAGAGATTAGAATACTGAAAAAAGTACCTTGGAATGATTTTTAGTGAGCTTTTGTATTTTATTAGCCTTTAAACAATTTTACTTACGTCATTATTGACTTAATGGTAACGAATTTGACGTGATAGTTTTATAACTTTGTAACATTTCGTCAAAAAAATTAGTTCTAAGAAGTTAAATTGAATACAGAACTTGATGGAAGAAACTGAATTGTAAAAGGCGAAAAAGGAAAAATCTAAAGGAGCGTCAACGTTTCCGAAGCTTCTGATATTATTGTTCGTTGTAATGTTCTAGTACATGGTAAATTTTCATCTATTACATACTTAATGGAAACCAACTATCCATCAAACGGTAACATTAAATTATATTATTAAAATATCAATTTTTAGTAACCACATTTTAGTAATGATTGTTAAATAATAATAATAACAAATTTACATGAGAACGCAAGTTGAGCCTTTTGCTTTTTACGTATTACACAATATCATGCTGCTATGGCGCGCAAGATCAAAAATTTATTAAAGTCAAGTTGGATTTGGATTGCATCTTCTTCGTTGTAAAGAGCAAAAAATCACATCATTCGAGCTAAGACAATAGTCTATTTTATTTTTATTAATTCGAAAAATATAAATAGGACGGCTGTCCTACATTTTTTCGCAATACCAACAACGTTAGAGGTATTTCTCTCAGTGCAAGGAACTCAACCTTCTATATTCAGCTAAGACGTTTCTATCCGCCTTCAAGCAATCAAGATAAAACTCGGGCTTACGAATGAGCACGCCAGCATATGAAATCCCACCACCATTATTATTATTGTAGTGACACAGTCTATACAATCTTGCCGATCAATTCAAAAACACTAATCAACACTTAGCTTAATTTCCATTAAACCCTTTGATCCGGCAGCTCAATCTCCTGTATGTAGAAAGAACATTTTTGTTCACCTTTAAACGGTCAAAATTGAAGGACAGTATATTTATTCATTTTGATTAGTGTACGTTGAAAGTATGAATTCTCAACAGATCGCAAAGGGCAAACCTCAGAATTTGTC